>JARHVA010001930.1:0-287500 GCA_037957365.1 Torreya grandis
TTTCTACAAATTTTTCATCAATGACAAAGGGGGAGATTGTTGGAATATTGTCATTGATGTCAAAAGAATTGTAATGGAAGTCAATGGAATTGTCAATAAAAATATCAATGGAAATGTCAATAAACACATATTTTGGTGAAGATGTGCCTCTTGGATGGGACACCTACTTTATGAAGAGCCTTTAAAGGCTATATAAGGTGGATAGCAGGTTGAGAAAGACATGGAATTAATTCTTTCTATCATTCAAGCATACATTTTTTTTTGTGGAGAATAATAAGAAGAGATTGAATTTGACATCATTTGTTGATGAAGCATCAATATTAAGGTGGAATATTGTTTTAGTAGAGGTCGATGCCTCAAAAAGAAGAGATTAGTGTCTCTTTTTAAATTGGTGCTTAGTAGTGGGGATTGGTGTCTCTAGTAAGTTAGTGCCTATAAATTATTTAGTATTGGGGATTAGTGTCTCCAGTAGGTTAGTGCCTAAAAATTATTTAGTGATGGGGATTGGTGTCTCTAATAGGTTGGTGCCTACAAATTTTATAAAAAGAATTTTATTTGTGGCTGGATTTGAACAGTAGATCCAAGTAGTCTTTTTCTCTGTGGTTTTATCCTAAAAGGGTTTCCATGTAAATATTGTGTTAATAATATATCATGTTGTGTGATTAATATTATTATGATTATAAATTTGAAAAATTAAAAGATTACCTTATACTGATTCACCCGCCCTCTTAGTATAAGCATGTGCTTGATAGTTTGGGTTTTACTCCTATCTCTTATCTTGTGCAATATTCTTGCTTTGTGATTTCATCTTGCTTCAGCTTCATTTTGGTGTGCACTAGATTTTTCTCATGTGATCATTCAACCATTCCATTCACATTATTTGGAGTAGGATAAAACTATGATAGTTTGTGTAATTTTTAGTTTAGGATATATTCCCTTTATACCACTTTTTGATGTTCTTAAAGGCCATCTTAAGTTTCAAATGGTTCTCTAAAGATGTTTATCCATCCAAAATTCATGTTTTAATGTATGATGTTGTACTCAATCCTCAACTTCAATTTTTTGCATTACATTTTCTCCTTCAAGTTTGAATACCGCTTGATTACTCAAGCAAACCTATAAGTGGAAGTAGACTATAAGTCTACAAACCTGAAGTAGATTTTCTTAATTTTCAAGGATCCCATACATTATCTTTACCAATAAACAATTTAGTTATTTATTTTAAACATTTCTTCCTTCATTGGAGTACTTGAAGGTGAGTTTGCATCTCTTTAAGTGGGATTGACTATAGGTTGATAGGACTGTGTGACTGCAAATTAAATGTAGGTTTATTTGATGGCACTTTCTCTTTAAGATGGAAACTTTTTCAAAAGAGACCTTGACACTTTTGATACTCTTATATCCCATTTAAAGTGTTCTCAGTATCCTCTCAAATTTATTTGTCTCTTGAAGACCTTTTGAGTAACTCATCTAGTCACCATGAGTGATGTCTTTTCCATTTAGGCCTGTAGCAACATGTAGATGCAAATTAAGAACTAGGACTCATTAATGGTATTATATGGAAAGTGATTGACTGATTGAAGATCTTTATTGGATCTCAAATAAGATCAATTCATTTTGAATCTTCACTTGAAATCCCACAGTACTATTTATAAACTCACACAGTCCCTAGAGTCTACACAATCAATCTGAGAGCATAGTGGGTTTATGATCTAAGAATTTAGGTTTGAATTGATTTGGAGATTATAAAAGGAAGAAAACATTGGGATATGCATCTAGGAATCATGTGTGCCCTTTTTTAAAACAACATTTGATTGCCAATAATGACCTACAGGTCTGTAGACCTGTAGGTTCACAACCTTAATTTGAAACTAGGCTTGAAAGATAACTCTTGAACCTTGAACTCCAAGATTTCCACTCATGAGAATGGCCCTCAAATATCTCTAGAGATGACATTATCTATTCAAGGATGTGTATAATATAAAAAAAATTTTACCTAACAAGATTTCTCTCAGTCATGTTTGTAAAACTATCTTGTAGAGATATTTTGGTCATTTACCAATGCCACACTTGCCAATCTTGGTGAGTTAAAGCATGATATGTTTTTTCAGACCCTATAGACTCTCCCTTATCTCTATCATGCTTTTAATAGACTTCAAACTAACATTTCAAGAAGAAGAATAAGCTTGTGGGTTTATAGGCAATTTTGGAGTACCTTGGAGTCTTAAACAATTATTCACAAAGGAGAGGAGATGGATCTAAAAAAAAATGCCACAAATTTAAGCTTACTAAGATACTATCATATGGAAAAAAATTGGACCCTAACTCTCTCTCTCCTAGTCATACTGTCCACATTAAATATGCCTTTGCAATCTTGTGAAGAGAACTATGGAGAGAAGAAAGCAAATTTTGAAATATTTAGACCTGTAATTGCAATCCAAACATGGGTTTGACCTTTGGGAGTTTAAAAGACACCTATATAAAATTTTAACCTGAAGACAAGTTTATTAAGTCTGTACAAGTACCTGAAAACTACCTCTTAAGTGTTGAAATGCAAGAATCTAGACACTTTATGACTTGTAACTATCATATACATGTTAGAAACCTATTTTTTAAGCTTATAAAATTGTAACATATAGACCATTGGCTTTGATCAGATTTTATACACATAGGAATTAGTTAAAAACATCTTTTTTATTCATAAAACTTTTACCTTAAAGTTCACAAAAGAACCTTCAACTTTCCAAACAAATGAGAAATGTTTATAAAAGGTGATTAAGGGTAAAGATTACTTAAATAACAACCTAAGGACCTATGACATCATTTGGATGCACCTCTTTCTCATCATGACATGACTAGACCATTACAAGACTAATGCAAGACATCACCTTAATATTATCAAATAAACCTTAATATTTGCTAATAAGGTTTTAGAAAGGCCTTTTAGAGACCACATAAGGCATGACAAAGATTTTAAAAAGTTTAGCAAGACATGACAAGTGAGTTTTTAACTATAGGGGTTGACATTTTGACTTTGGGGGTCAAAATTGGTCAACAAATTGGCAATTCACAGAGGTAGCATGCTTGTAATGCTTACTAGACTAGTATCCTTGTCCTTCCATTGGGCAATGGAGTCACTTGAACTCAAATACGTACCCGATTAGACCTTGAAAAATACTAAACAAACTAATTTGACCTCTAAACTACACAAAACAAGAACAAACACACACAAAGCAAACAAACAACACACACATGTGCTAATTAAGTATTTAGGGAATACAAAACACAACATAAATAACTAGTATGTAAAATTGACCTAAAAACAAATTATTTTGCTTGGGTCAAGGGGAAAGCTTGTGATATCTTTTTCTTCATGAGGTGAAGAGTAGTATGAGGCAAGCTGCCTCTTAAACATTGGTCTTTTTGACTTCATCCTCATGTTTCTTCCCAATACTTTTAACATGCTTTCAAGTGAAGCAACAACATCAAACTAGTTACCTATGAAGATGAAATGATCTTGTGCTTCAAGATATTTATTTTAATCTCTCTTGATGTTAGACATCAACTCAATCATGACTAATTCTTAATTCACAGGGGAAACCTAAAATTTGGTATCTTGGAGATACTCACATTGTCCTCCAAGAAGGAAGGTGGCTTCAAAAACATCCCCAATCTATCCAATAGGATATATATACCATTGAAGAATCTCAAATTCATTACAAACTTCCCAATACTTCTGCCATAGGTCCTCTTAGTCCATGAAGACATTAACAACCTTAACCTCTATTGGCTTTTCTAATCCAATATCTTTCTTATCTTGAGGAATGTAATCATCATATATTTCTTTATCATGTACTTGAAACTCTTGGTGATGATCTTCAAGACATATTGGCTCACTAGGAACCTTGCATTCTTCATCATCAACTTGATATTTTTCTCCTAGAGGTGCCAACTTCTCAAACCCTTCATAATCTTTGAACATGTGCAAATAGGTTTTCCACATGTCATGAAAATATTATTAAACTCGATCATTTTAATTATCAATCACACAAAGTGGAAGCTATTGAAACAAACCAACATCTCCTTTACCATATATTGCAAATTCTTCCATGATGTCATGCTCATTGGGAACCATTTCAATTTCATATAAGACTTTAGTCTACAAGCTTTCTTCAATCTCACATTCTTAATCATTTGAATACATGTCACATTAATTCAAGACCTCACCTTATTCAATTGATATGTCCTCTACTTAAAGATCCTCTTTCAATCCATCACTAAAAATTGAATTGCTTCTTTCTTCCCCAAGTGTAGTGTCAATGGAAATCTCCTCATCAAGCTCACTTGAAGAATCTTCATCAGCTGCAAATACAACTTGATATTCTTCACTTGCCTCCCATAGGATAGGTTCTTCCTCAATAATGGATATGGTCTAAGGGTGATGGATATGCTCATGATTTTAAGAGGGGGTATTAGGCATGGTAGGTTGTGCATGAATAGGAATGGGAATTGAGGGAGTTTTCTTGAAAATTGAGGTCTTGGTAATGGAAGACTCTTTTAGGAATTATTGGAGAGATATAAAATTCATTTGCGATATGAGTGACACATTATCCTCAAAAACCACCTCATCCTTCTCATAGCCTTCTTAAGGTTCTTCAATAACTACAACTTGCAAACTTATCAACTAAGACTACTTTCTTGTCTTGAATGCATTATTGGATAGACCTCCAATATGGAAAATATTTAGGTTATTGAGGAGAGGGAAAATGATATTTAATAGGCAAAAAATCTTCTTCGTTTAATTCAATTTCATTGTCAATATTATCTTGAAATAAATCTTCTTGAGGAGGGTTAATGGCTTCATGAAGATATGGAGCATAAGAGTGCTCGTAGGGAATACAAGAGGACTCTTGACATACCTAATCAAATTCACTTTGTTATATTTCCCAAATATTCATCCTCTCCAATACAAATGTACATAACTCATTTCTCACTAATTCATAATTATATGCAACTTGGAACCACCCAATGACTTCTTCATATTGAGAAGTTGAACAAACCCTTCTTGCACATGCTAGTATCTTCTTCTCCATCTTATCCATTTCATCTTGAAAAAAAGGTTGTTCATATGCATTATTATATCCATATGGAGAAAGTGCAGGCTGTTCATAAGACTGATATGGCTCACAAGGAGGGTAAGGTTGATACTCTTGATAGTAAGGGGGATGACAAGATCAATAAGGCTGCTGAGGTATGTATTTGGGATCATATAAGGGCTATTGATAAGATTGATAAGGGTAATTATATTGTTGGTAAGGCTCATTATAGGACTGATATGGAGTACCATAGGCTTGATATGCCTCATCAATTTGCATAAAAGTTAAACTCACTTCTTTTAGGGTGTGAAACCATTATTCATATGTCACTATTCATGGTGATGTGACATGCTGAGATGGCATATTGGTGATATGGAATGTAGGTGTGCAGTTAAGTTGGAATGTAAGTGACATGGAATATATGTGATTTGTAAGGAAGGTGACATTGTAGGAGGTCCCATGAAGGGTCCCATGATGTGATCAAGATGATGTGACAAGTGTGGGGCATAATATTCCACTAGAGGACATGGGTTTTGTCTTTGGTGAGTCATATGGGTTTGTCATATGGTGAAAAAGATAACAGGTCATGTATGGGTCAAATTTATAAAGGGACCCATGATTCACATGTGTGGGAAAGTCAAAAGGTGATTGTAACACCATTTTGACTCTTGTTTTTACATGTGAAGATGAAGACAAGAATGCACTATTACAGATTAACCTCACATGTGTGAGTGGGATGCATTAATTGGAGTCAAATGGGGTGGTTTGGATATTATCTAAATTATACCATACACTTTTTTTACCATTGGGAGATGAAGACAAGAAGAACATTATTGAGTGTTTGGACTCACTTGTGGAACTGGAGATCAAGTTTTGGAGCCACATGGAGGTGGCACATATTCTTGTCTAAAGTGAAGATGATTTCTAGACTTTTGCACATGGTGACAAACACATTTGGAGATCACATGAAACCCCAATCTTGTATGGGTTAAATTTATAATAGTCCACTATGCATTTCTTCCCCTCTCTCTCTCATGTAAAATGCTATAAAGAATTGCTTTCTCTTTGTATTTTGCGAGAAGCCCATTTGGGGCCATCCAATTTTAGATCATTGTTATAGGTTGGATCTTGGAAGGCATGTAATATTAACTCACCTATATTCTTGGGTTGTAAACATCATTCATGATAGGTGGTTAGATCCTATAAGGCTTAGATGAGGGCATGACTCACCTAGTTTGTTGAAGCATGAAGATCCTCAAGGTTAGAGGTTAGAGCTTGAAAATATATGTTAGCTTGGCTCACTTGGTTGGAGCTTGGAGGATTGTTACCTCAGCTACTAAAGATGGAGGTTGATGCTTTTGATCTCACCTTGGATGATATGGGTGTTAGCATCATGATGGATTTGCATATTATAGCTTGGAGGTTAGAGGCTGTAAGGCTTGGTTTCAATATTGGTTTAACCGAGTGCTTGTAATCACTAAAAAAGAGTTGCTAAGAGGATTTGATGTTGTAGAGAGAGTTTTGATGATGAATATTGAAGTCTGGATGTTGCCTTTGCCCCATGGTTTTTCCCTAGTTGGTTTAATAGGGTTTCCATGTATATCTTGTGTAATGTGTTCTCTCCTGTGTTTCTATTTTTTGTAGCTTCTTTTTCATTTTCAAAATTTATTTACTTGTACATGTAGATGTTTATTTACTAAAAATTGGTATCATAGCCATGGTTTTTGACTGGTTTGTGTAAGTGGGATCTATATGTGGAGAGATCAAGATATAAATCAAGAAAAAAAAAGTAAAAAAAGTTTGCATGGTAGGTATTTATCTCTTGGCAGAAGATGGAGAATGGAAGATAAAATGGAAAAGCTTTACTAGATGGATCAATACCAACATAGTGTTCTTGATGAAGAATCAATTATATAACTTGAGGAGCAAGCTGGTCTTAATTGGTGTAGATGGAGGGTGATGACAAGGCATATAAATTGATGTGTTTATCAGCTAGAAAAGGGATATAAGTTGTGGGATCCTAATACCATAATGTGTGAGCTGAGATGATGCCAAAAATTTATGTAGAAGAGAAGGTGAAAGAAACTTGATATTGTACCTAGTGGATGGAGAAGAACAAGATACCTAAGGTTTCATGGAAGGAGAAGGCCATGTGTGTGACATGTGGTAGAGCATGACACAACTTCACTATATATTTGAGGTTTGAAAACTCAATAGGTGCAGTGATGCATTGAGTAGCATGTCGAATTCCTAATAACTAAGGATGGGTACCATGATTGAGCATAGTGGATAGTAGTTTGGTACATGTAGAAGTCAGGTGTTGACTTCTATGGGTTCTTTTATCCTATTTTTGAAGTAGTTTAGGATGGATGAAGAAAATAAGAGACCTGAAATTCCATGAAAGGAGGTCATGTGTGTAACATGCGATAGAGTAGGATGAAACTTGACCATATCTTTGGGGCTCAAAAACTTGATAGGTGCAGTGATGCACTGAGTAGCAAAATGAATTCCAAATAACTGTGGATGGGTACCATGTTGATCATGGTGGGTAGTGGTATGCTATATATGGAAGAATCATGTGATTGACTTTTATGGGTTTTTATCTCCTAGTGATAACTATTATTAGAGTGTGGTTCACACTTGTTTCTGTTTGGAGTAGCTGGATGTAAAAAAATCATTCCTACAAGGTGGTCTCATGATGATATGGAGTAGATAGGAGGATATGAGTATGAGGTAAAGAGTTTCTAGTTTGCATAATTGAAGAATGTATGAGTTCTAATAGGCATGCTAATGTGGTAAAAGAATACCTTCATAGAGAGCCAAGGTTTAATAGAGGTTGCTACTATGTGTAGATGACATGTTGGTTGCATGCCCCAACATGATCACTGGTGAGATGGCTCAGGTGATTAGGATGAGATGAAAGAGAAAACCAAGGATGGAGATGCATAGTGGACATGAAAGTGAGAAAGTCAAGTATCCAAATTATAATGATTGTGAGTTATCTTCTAGAGTGTCCTAGAACAAGGAGGAGAAGACATGGTTGTCTTATTTATTGTATTCATCAGAAATAGGAAGCCTCAAGAAATCCACGGTGTGCAATAAATTAGATACTTTCAAGTAGTGGGAGTAGTGAGTGGTTCATGTCATAATCCTAAATAAGGATGGGTCTCTGGTGAAGTGAGAGTCACCTCAAGTTACTACAAATCTACTATGGATAAGTAGATGTTGACAAAGTGAACTAGGCATAGAAGTTTTAGTAGTGCATAAAAATCTTACTGGGATTGTGTGTGAGCAATAAAGGGCATTGATATAGTTAGATGGTAGTTGGTTAGCAGAAGATAGGGGTGGTAAATTCCTATGTATATGACTTCAAGTGGGAGATTGCTAAGGTGTGAAAAACTATTTAGAGGTCACTATTCATGGTGATGTGGAATACTAAGATGACATCTTGGTGATGTGGTATGTAGGCGTGTACTTGAGTTGGCATGAAAGTGACATGGCATGTAGGTGATGTGGTAGAAGGGCCCATGAAGGGTCCCAAGATGTGATAGGTGTGGGTTTTATACTTGATGAGTCACATAGGTTTTTCATGTGGTGCAAAAGACAAGAGGTCATGTATGGGTCAAATTTATAAAGGGACCCATGATTCACATGTGTGGGAAAGTCCATAGGTGAAAGCAACACCTTTTGGACTCTTGTGTTCACATGTGAATATGAAGTCAAGAATTCGCTATTATAGATTGACCCCACATGTGTGAGTGGGGTGTATTTATTGGATTCACATGAGGTGGCTTGAATCTTATATATAATGGAGAATCCACTTTGTTGACCCTTGGGATATGAAGACAATAAGAACACTATTGAGTGTTTGGACTCACTTATGGAAGTGGGAAGTAAGTTTTGGAGCCACATGGAGGTGGAACATGTTATTGTCTAAAGTGAAGATGCTTTGAAGACTATTTAACATGGTAAAAAACATATTTGAGGATCACATGACACCCCACTAATGTGTGGGTCAAATTTTTAAGGGGCCACTATGCATTTCTCCCTCTCTCTCTCTCTCATGTAAAATGCTATAAAACTTTGCTTTCTCTTTGTATTTTTTGAGAAGCCCATTTGGGGCTATCCACTCTTGGATAATTTTTGTAGGTTGTAACTTATAAGGCATGGAAGCTTATCTCACATATATGCTAGGGTTGTAAGCATCATTCATGCTTAGGTGGTTAGAGCCTATAAGGATTAGATGAGAACATGTCTCACCTAGTTTGTTGAAGCATGAAGATCCTTTAGGTTAGAGGTTAGATCCTGAAAGGCTATGTCAGATTGCCTCACCTAGTAGGAGCTTGGAGGATTGTTAGCTCAGCTCATGAATATGGAGTTTGATGCTTTGGATCTCACCTTGAATGATATGGTGTTCGCATCATGATGGAGTTGCATGTTACAACTTAGAGGTTGGAGCTTGTAAGGCTTGGTTGCAATCTTGGCCCACCTAAGTGATTATAATCATTGAAAAGGAGTTACTGAGAAGTGATGATATTAAAGAGAGAGTTTTCTTGATGAATATTAAATTTTGGATGCTGCCTTTACCCTGTGGTTTTTATCTAGCTGGTTTAGCAGGGTTTCCATGTATATCTTGTGTAATATGTTATCTCCTGTGTTTATGTTTTTTGTACCTTGTTTTTCATTTTCAAAATTTATTTACTTGTACATGTAGGATGTTTATTTCCCAAAAAATTCAAAATAAGTCATAAAAACTTCATCAAGATAATGAATTAAAATCATAACTTACTTTGAATAAGTGATTAGGCTGCTAGAACAAGTAGATTAAGCATGAAGTCACCATTGATGTTTTGAATACCTCCAAAGGCTAACATGTAGAATAATAACACCAACAATCCTTCCAATATTTTTGATCTTAATCCCACTACACATGCCAAAACTTTTATCAACCAAATTTGAACCCTTGGAAGGTTGTTTAAGCCTTCTAAATTTAGAATAACATGGAGACAATCCTAGGCTGTAGGTGGCCTAATGTTGGATTAAATCTCTAATTTAAAGGGATAGCTCCCTTTATGTATCACTTAGGCTCACAAACTAGTCTACCAACTTGATATTAAAAGAGAGATAAACCTAATTTAATGGAGGTGATGGACCAAAATAATTTGATCACTACCAAAAAACTTCATATACACTTAAACCATGAGACTAACCTAAAACAAACACTACTCTTAATCTGCCTCTCTACATCAACATTTAAAATGAAGGTTGTACAAGAATTCTTGGGTTAGGAAGACTAGTTAAGAGGTCATATAGTGACATTAATGATTATAAAACTCAATAAACCTTTCAAAATTCACTTGGACACTTCACAAGACCTACAAAGAAGTTTCAAACTGAATATGAATGGAAGAAAATGACAAATATGCCAAGGAAGTAAAGCAAATAACTTGTTAAGATCTACTAGTAACACACACACATGGAAATTAGTCAAAGGAGGAGGTAAAACAAAAGTTTTTCATTGATTAAAGTCTTTCAAATTGGCAAGGATTAGCCATACCTAAGTGGAGGATACATACATAGCCTATCAAAGGCTAAATTTATAGAAAAGTGAGAGAGAAGAGGAGAGAAGGGCGTAGGAAAGAGGGAGTGACATGTGTCTAAAAGAGAGTTACAAATAATAATGAGAAATAAACTATCTCAATATATCCTCAATGACAAGTGTTGATATCTTGAATATGTCTTCCTCTTCCACATGGAATAGGAGTTTGCAACTTTGCTTGGTACCTTGCCTTGCTCTTTAAAATTGCTCCTCTCATGAATTGGAAATGGAAAAATGGCACACTTCAGTCATACAATCATATTGATTCACCTTATTCCCCTATTATTGATACCTTTAATTAGTTTATGAGTCTTTTTAACTGATGCTACAATGATGATTACAACTCCTTAGGTGTCTTGAAGCCCACTTGGATCTACCATGCCTATCTTACTTGTAAGTGTAAATTATTGATTTTTATTACATTACTACAATTATTATCCATGAATTGTATACTAATATCACATCATACCTATAATAATTCATTTTGAGTCATAAAACTGTCGCCAAAACCTCTCACTTGGCCTCAAATCCTTGTAACCCTAAATATGTGTAAACCTTATTTTTTAGAAGAATGTAAAAGGATATTGGAAAAATAAATATATTTTGAGGACCCACTATCACCTTAAAACTCCATACCAATTTTTAGGACCCAAAACTAAGTGAAAGTACACTTTTTATGTTATTTTCTTTCCTTAATTAGCCTCCATGCCTAGAAACTGAGTTTTGGTCCAAAATCACTCCCAAACATGTGAAACTTATAGGAAGTGTTTGATTAAATTTACATAGCCTAATACCATGCTATATATAAATTTTCATCTCCTTAGAACTTTTACAGATGGGTGGACCAAGAAATGGTCAAAACTTAGTCTTGGTGCTTGTATAGGCTTAAGAGGCATTTGAAGTGTTTTTCATGAAATTTGCAGGTTTCAAATCATGAAAATGGTTTGGTAATGTATGATTTTTTTTGAGGCAACTAATATTTTGTAATAAAAATCTCCAAGTGTACTTCACAGGCTTGAAATAGAGCTTCTTGGTTAGCAAAGTGGTGCATTTACTCTTCTAGGACCAAATTGTTAACTTGCAAGGTAAAATAATTACTTAAAGAGACTTATGGAGGATTTTAGGATTTTAATTATATATTTTTATAGTATTATCAAGCCTCTCTCATTTATTTTGTGTTCAACACCACCTTGATCATTCACAAACAGGGCTATAAATGGGCTTTTTTAGCTTATTTCATACAATTATGTACCTTACACGCGCTAACAACTACTTAATAATGTGATAATGAAACCTAAATAGGTCATAAAAGTGTTCATAGGTACAAATAAATCCATTATAAACCATTTAGATCAACCTTCCTCTCATTAGGTCACTAAAAGGGTTTTAATAGGGTTTTAAACATGTTTTAGTCTTAATAATAGATCATAGAGGATAGGTTCTCATTATCTCTCTTGATGCTACAAGATGGAAGTAGGAGTACCCATCCAAAACATCCAAACACAATTTTACACCATGCATATTTTCAAGAAATATCTAAGTAAATTTAGGAGTCTCTCGAGTGCCTGAACATGCATTTGTGAGGTCTAGAAGTGAGTTTCAGTTTGTAAAAGGAGTAACAATGCTTAATTTAGGTTAGAGACACCTCAATGAGGTATATGGAAACCATAAAAATGTATTATATTGGTCACCCAACTATCATATTTATCCCAAATGTACTGCAATGTACTATTTCATGCATTGAGGGTTTAAAGGTAGTTAGACCTGCTTAGCCCTAATGGCTCTGTTTGGAGTCTATCCCTATCAACCAAAGGATCCTACCTTCATAATGATCCTTGATTTGGAAATTTATAAACTTTTTAATTTTTATTAGTCCAAACTCAATGCAATAAATGTAGACTTTCTTCATGTTTTTAGTGCAAACTTGTAGGCTTCTATAGATTGTTAATCTATGTAATTGCCAGTTTAAGATATATTCCCTATAAAGCACTTTTTGAGGTTATTTAAGGTCATATTAAGTTTAAAATGGTTATATAAACTTATTTATCCATCAAAACTTGAATTTCCAATGTATTATGTTTTACTCAATCCTCAACTTCATTATAGTGCATTACATCTTGCCCTTCAAGTTTGAAAACCACTTGATTACTCAAGCAAACCTATAGGTGGCACTAGACTATGAGTCTACAAACCTGAAGTAGATTTTCTTAGTTTTCAATGATCCCATTCATTCTATTTACCAATAATAACTTTAGTTATTCATGTGAACCATTGTTTTCTTCCTTAGAATAGCTAAAGGAGAGTTTACATCTCTGTAAGTGGGCTTGAATTTAGGTAGATAGGACTATGTGACTACAAATTGAATGTAGGTTTATTTGCTAGAAATTTTTCTTTGAGATGGAAATATTTTCAAAAAATACCCTAACATTTTTAATACTCTTATCTCATAGTGAAAGTGTCCTCTCTATCCTTTCAACTTTATTTGTCTCTTGGAAACCTTTTGAACAACTCATCTAGTCACCATGAGTGATGTCTTTTCCATTTAGGCATGTGGTAGGCTGTAAATACATATTAAGAACTTGGACTCATTAATGGTATTATATGTAAAGTGATTGATAATTAAATATATTTATTGGGTCTCAAATAAGATCAATTCATTTTGAATCTTCACTTGGAA
The DNA here is from genome assembly GCA_037957365.1 of Torreya grandis. Classification (NCBI taxonomy): domain Eukaryota; kingdom Viridiplantae; phylum Streptophyta; class Pinopsida; order Cupressales; family Taxaceae; genus Torreya; species Torreya grandis. Next base: position 13,373 of record JARHVA010001930.1, read on the forward strand.
CCCCACAATATTGTTTATAAACTCACACAGTCCCTTGAGTCTACAAAATCATTCTGAGAGTAATGTGGGTTTATGATATGAACATTCATGTTTGAATTGATTTGGAACTTTCAAAAGGAAGAAAACATTGGGATATGCATTCAAGAAGCACGTATACTTTTATTTAAAACAATATTTTATTTCCAATAGTGACCTATAGGTTTGCAGACTTGTAGGTTCATAACCTTCATTTGAAACTAGGCTTGAAAGAGAAATATTGAACCTTGACCTCCAAGATTTAAACTCATGATAATGTCCCTCAAATCTCTCTAAATATGACATTCTCTATTCAAGGATGTGTACAATATAAACAAATTTTTTACTAACAATATTTCTCTTAGTCATGCTAGGAAAACTCTTATAAATATCTTTTGCTTTTTCCCAATGATACACATGCAATCTTGGTGAATGAAAGTGTGATATGTTTTTTTAGACACTCTAGACTCTCCCTCACTATTCTCATGATTTAAACATACTTCAAACTACCATTTAAATAATAAGAATAAACATGTTGGGTTTGTTGGTAGTTTTAGAGGTACTCTTGGAGTCTTAACGATTATTCATAAAGGAGAGGGGATGGATATACAAACCAATGCCATAAATATGAAGCTTATTAGGACCCCCTCATTTGGAAAATATATTAGAACCTAAATCTCTCTCTTGGTCATACCATCCACATGAAATCTACCTTTAAAAGCTTATGAAGAGAGTGATGGAGAAAAGGAAACAAATTTTGCAATATTGAGCCCTGTAGCTACACTCCAAATGTGGATTTGACCTATTCAAGTTGAAAAGACAAATCTTCAACATTTTCACCTAAAGATGAGTTTATTAAGTCCATATAAGTGCCTAAAAATTACTTCTTAAGTTTTGAAATGCAATAATCTTACCACTTTATGACTTATAACTTCCATATACATGTTATAAACCTATTTTTAAAGCTTGGACAAAATAAATATATGGACATTGGATTTGATCATCTTTGCCACACATTGGAGTTAGTTAAAAACATCTTTTTTCTTCATAAAACTTTTACCTTAAATTTCACCAAAGAACCTTAAAATTTCTAAACACATGTGAAATGTTTATAAAAGGTGATGAAGGGTAAATATTACTTAAAGAGAAACCTAAGGACCTATGCCACCATTTATAATCACCTCTTTCTCACCATGACATGACTAGACCATTACAAGGGCAATGTAAGACATTACCTTAATATTGTTAAATAAACCTTAATCTTTGCTAATAATGTTTTGAAAAGACCTTTTAGATACCAAATAAAACATGAAAAAGATTTTAACAATGTTAAAAATACACCATAAATAAGTTTTTACCTATAGGGGTTGACATATTGACTTTGGGGGTCAAAATTGGTCAATAAATTGGTGATTCATAGGGGTAGCATACCTACAATGCTTACTAGACTAGTAGTCTTATCCTTGCATTGGGAAACGGAGTCACTTGTACTCAAATACATAACTGATCATACCTTGACCAAGACTAAACAAACTGATTTTAACTTAAAACCAAATAAAACAAGAACAAACACACATAAAGCAAAGAAACAAGACACGCACATGTGCTAATTAAGCACGTAGGGAACACAAAACACAACATAAGAAAATAGTATGTAAAAATGACCTAAAAACAACTTTATTCTCCTGGGTCAAAGGGGAAGTTTTTGATATATTTTGATCCATGAGGTGAAGAATAGTATGAGACAAACTGCCTCTTGAACATTGGTCTTGTTGACTTCATCCTCATATTTCTTGTCAATTATCTTAGCACTTTAAAGTGAAACAACAATATCAAACCAGTTACCTATGAGGATGAAATCATTTATGCTTCAAGATCTTATTTTTGATCTCTTTTGGTGTTAGTTGTCAACTTAAGCATGACTACTTCTTGGTTCATAGGGGCAACCTCAAACTTGGTATCTTGGAGATTTGCACATTATCCTTCAATAAGGAAGTCAACTTTAAGAACATCCTCATTCTGTACAATAGGATATATAGACCATTTAAGAGTCTCAAATTCATTGCAAAATTCCTAATACTTATGCCATAGGTCATCTTGGTCCATGAAGGTAGCAACAACCTTAACCTCTATTGTATTTTCCAATCTAATCTCTTACTTGTCTTGAAGAATGTCTTCATCATAGATGGCTCTATCATGGACTTGAAACTCTTCGTGATTATCTTCAAGACATATTGTCTCACTAGGAACCTTGCATTCTTCATCATCAAATTGATCTTGTTCTCCAGTGCCAACTTATCAAACCCTTCATATTATTTGAACATGTACAAATATGTCTGCCACATGTACTTGCAATCTCATGAAACTTGATAATTTTCATGCTCAATCACACCAAGTGGAAGCTATTGAAACAAACCAACATCTCCTTTACCATTTGATACAACTTCTTCCTTGATTTCTTTCTCATTGGGAACCATTTCAATTTCATCTAAGACTTTAGCCTGCACTCTTTCTTCAAGCTCATATTATTACTCATTTGAAGCCATGTCAAATTCATTCAAGACCTTACCTTGTTTGGCTGAGATGTCCTCTACTTCAAGATCCTCTTTCACTCCATCTTTGAAAACTGAATTTCTTATTTATTCCCAAGTTGAGTGCCAATGGAAATATCCTCATCAAGTTCACTTTAAGAATATTCATCAACTGGAAATATAACTTGATCTTCTTCACTTGCCTCCCATAGGATAAGTTATTTTTCAAGAAAGGAGATGGTGGGAAGGTGATGGATATGACCATGAGTTTGAAAGGGGGTATTAGGCATGGTAGGTTGCTCATTAATAATATCAGGAATTGAGAGAGTTTTCTTGTAAATTGAGGTCTTGGAATGGAAGACTCTTTTAGGAATTCTTGGAGAGATAATAAATTTATTTTTGATATGAGTACTGTTGATTAATTTGACCACAATTCAAATTAGGTCAATCCTTTAGATGGTGAAATTTGATATATGGGTCTAAAAGGATGTGATTTGTGTTCCATCATCCTAATGAGGTCATTTAATGTGGCTTTAGCCTTGATCATTTTCATTTTTAGTATTTAGTTGGTTTTATGTCAACTAGGGGTCACTTTTGGGGTCATTAAATAAAATTTTAAGTTTTCATGGGAGGATAAATATTTCAAGAGATGCTCTAACATCCTATATGTCAGGAGCATGTTAGAGATGTCAGTTTTGAATTGATAACTATAGGTGCAACATTAAAAATAAGAAGAATAGGTAGTTTCATGTGGTTTCAATAATTTATATAGTCTAACCATTAGATTTTTCATGTGGGATAACTTTAGTAGTGTCCTTTTATCATCCCTAAACTCAATTCTATGCTTGGTCAGCTTTGACAAGCTAAAAAATGGCATAAAATTGTTTTATCATTTCATCACTCTCCTAGACAAGCAAAAAAATAATCAACCGATCTTTACAAAATACAGATAGGAGGGGGTGAGTTATATCAAGTGAATTTGGTGGATGATAATACTCTTTGGTTGCTTGTGTTCTATGAAACATTGATAAGAATGTTAACTCCTCTTTTTTTCTACCTATCCCCAACACTTCAAGGTTTATTCTCTGTTTGTATTGTTTTATACAATTTAAGTTGTATACATGATTATAATAAGCATGAAAATCCTTATTATAAAGTTTCTAGTCTTGATTTCATGTTTTAAGGTGAAATGATGAGCAAGGCTATGCCAGTTTACTAGTTGACGACACTATTGAAGTTGCATACCAGTGTTTTCACTTCTTGCAAAGTTATTTTCATGTAAGTGGCTTCAAGATAGAGGGATTAGGTTGTTTTAAAACTCTCTAAGCATAATAATCAGTCTCTTATTATGGAGGTTTAGTCTCAAAGACTAGCACATGATGAAGTGAAAAGTCTAAAAACATGCCACAATCATACTTCTTTACAAACAATCATCTACAATCAAGTGGGGCTAGGTATTGATCACTCACATTGATGTAAAAAAGATTTTTTAAGGTGATAATAAGTCTCCAAACGATGAAAAAGTAAGCTTTAACCTTCCAAAATAGTTTAATATTGGTTGTGACAACCAATTATTCAATATACACATTTCTGAGTCTGATGATCACCTACATGTAGATCCATAGAGGTCTGAGAGATTTTGAATAAAGAAGTTGGCACTCATTTAAGACCTTCATTGAGGTCTAAGAGCATTGAGAGTGTCATTGTGGTAGTGGTAAGGTATTTTCATGAAGGAATACTTGAATCCTATGACCACAGGGGGATAAAGTTGCATTTGGGGACAAATTACCTTAATATCTCATAAATAGGTACCCTTTCTCACAAAGGATCATCCTATGGTGGAATATATTGAAGTACAAACTAGTCTATGGTTTCCATCATGTAGCCTAGGCATACGGGAAATGATTGGAAATAGGAGAGTGATTTTTTGGTCATAAGAGTATAGTGTAGATATCTTTTCATTTTAGATGGGTTCTCATTAAAGATACTCAGTAATATACAATATCATTGAAGCCTAAAAGGTCTTATAATGCAACATGATTCATTGGTTGTAAAATTCAATGATAAAGTGACTCCATTTGAATGATAAATATGATCTATGTCCTAAAAATAAATCCAATGGGTTGGATAATAGTGATTTGAATTAGGTAAGCACCTATAAGGGTTTCTTTTGCTCTAAAAATGTCACCTACAGTTTGACTGTAGACTGACAGTACATGGAGAAAAGGTAGTTTGGATGTTGGCAAGACCTAAGGAATGATATGGATATGTCCAAATATGAAATGAGATCAAATAATTCAAGGAGAACTTATGCATGGAACACAATTCTCTAATAGGGACATACACCTATAGGAATTATATTTTCATGAGTATCTACTATCAGCACAGTCCTTAGACTAGCCTAGGCAAATGAGAGGTAGTTGTGAAAAGTTAGAATAGATGTATGATAGATTGATCATGATAATAACACTCTCATAGTGGTAGGGGAAATATCATGTGTTTCTTAAATTAATGAAAAATAAGAAGTCATACCAACCTACAATCACAAGCATGAGGTTTTTTAAACCCTACAGATAATCATCATTCCTAAAAGTCTATATTGTAGAATTATGATATTAAGAGCCTTGTATAGGTGACCAAACAATGTAATTATGTGTATATGGTCCTCATGACCCAATATAACCTCCAATATATTTACTTTGACTAAAAAAATAGGGGAGATTCCCTCTATTTTGTCTCAGATAGAGGGAACTCCCACAACAGTCTAGATTAGGCCTAAGCCCTACAGGGGTCCAAATCCAGTTCTAAGGAACTATAAACCCTGAAACCACATTTATGACTTTAAAGGAGTTTAGGATGATGTAGGACCATTGATTTATAGAGGAATAACTTAGGTTGGTCATTTTGACCCAATTCCATCATAGGGATATGCAAAATGCATTCTAAAGATTGATAGGCTATCTTCAAGAGCTCACACCTATATGAACACAAATCATGGTAACCCAAGGAGTTGAGAATGGTTGGGGGGTCCCTAAATTTTTTTTAGTGATTTTTTTTGAGGTTTGAACATCTAAGTTTTATGAACTATCACTAAGAAGTAAAACAATTATAAACCCTCTTAAACCCTTATTTAAGACCTGATGGAGGAAATACAAATGGATATGCACCTAGAAGGAGTAATATGGCCTAAAAAGTGTTTGGAACTTGTGAAGGAATCCCATTCTCATTCCTACCTAATTTGTCTATACCCTACCTATATAGACCAGTCTAAAATTATGTTTTTGCAAGTTTTTATGTGTTTTGTAGGTACAAATCAAAATGAATAGGTGAGAATCATACGGAGAGGTAAAATTTGACTTGTTATAACTCCATATGTCAATTTATCACAACATATAGGCATATAAACACTTTTGATAAGTCATTCACTATAGGCAGTCTTGGATAGGCATTGAAAAGACAAAGTGACTACCTAGTGAGAGGTTGAAAAGTTGATTTTTGGACCTTTTTAAGGTCTAAATCATGGAGTGGAAGGCAAGGGGACTCTAATAAAGTGTCCTAACACCTCTTCCACATATTTGGTTGATAAACTAAAGGACACTTGGGTGACAAGTGTGAAGAATGAGGCCAAAATAGCTAATGAATGACTGCAGGTGTTGAGTACAAGTGTCTTAAAGATGGCTAGTAGTTAGGGATACATATGGTGACTATCATGGCATGTTTCCAATCCCCATAAGACAATTCACATGTTTTAAGTCTTCCTATTCTAGTTTGATTAGTCAAAAGATGCCTCATCATGAAGGTAATTTTAAAGAAGGCCATTTGAAGACCCTATGCCTGTTTGGGGAGTTTTTCATGCTTCATATGGATATTTATCCAAAAATACCTTTCATGGTGTTTTTCACACTTCATTATCCTATAATGTAACTAGTATTCATGATTTGAAACTTGTTCTTGTGACCTTTGAGCTCCATTATTTCTCTCTCCTCACATATTCTATAAATGTAATCTATTTTGGATCTTGTAATAAATTCCACACTTGGTATGATAAAACCCTGATAGTTTGATATTCTAATTTGCCTTTGAAATAAGAATTAAAATCTAGTTTTGATATCATAAACATCTTGTGTAAGTGTGTGAAGTGGTGTGTAGTGAAAGGTCAAGTGATTAGTATCTATCCTTGCTTTCTCTTTGCTCTTCCATGTTTGATGCAAGTTGTCCTCACTTTTAAAGGTCACATGAAGTGTTGTCAAGTGCATTGGTCTATCTTCAAGTGTAAGGAATAGATTTAGTGTCTTTAAATGACCTCTGGTTCAATCACCTTCAGTATTTCTAGGCATATCATCTCCATATTTGAAATACTAATGTTAGATCAATTCAAGATTTGAGACTAGTATTGTGAGTCATGTCTCTTAGTGTACTTGTATGGTAATCTAGTGGAGATTTTTTTGGTGTATCACCTCAGTAGAGTAGTTTATTTCCATGTTTCTATCCCTTTTCATCCAAGTAAATAGTTAGTGTAGGTGATAAGCAAACAAAAATAATAATATGGAGATAGCCCTTAAACCTAGAGGTCTACCTCTATCATAGGCAACCCACAGGCCTAGAGGTCTTCTAATGTTTCCCAAATCTTAGAGTAGGCTTGAACAACTAACTATAGGGTGAAATATTTGGTGACAATAGTTATGGCATGCCTGATGGGACCATTGTCTTAAAGACATCTTGTCAAGGTGAATACTGGTCTTGACAACATCACAAATGTATATGGTGTTCTACTCAACATTTGATGACTCTGTTCAAGGTAAAATCTGGTTTTAAACCAAGTTTTATCAATTTTTTGTTCATACTTCATGGTCATTACTAGGTCATCTAATAGTAGATGTCTCAATCCCATAAACCCACCCATTCAACCTAAACTTTCTCTTGAATTTCAACATCCTCAACCTATCTTGACCTTTAAAGAACAAGAGGATTTTGGAAGCCAAGTAGATCAAGAAAGTAAATAGGAACTTGATGATAATTTGGCTAGGCAACATGCCTTCCTAGCCTTTAACACTGAAAATCCCATTCATCTCAATGCATATGATGATATAACCCCTAATGCTACCAAAAGTGTTCCCAAATTCAATAGTGAAGGTCATGTCACCCCTAGTGAATATATTAAGGACATCTCAAATTTTTGTATCTTTCATAATGTTACTAAAGTCAATATTGCCATTAGACTACTTACCATGTCCCTTATAGGGAAAACACTTGACTGGTATAGGCCATTACCTGGAGGGTGTATCAAAACTTGGGGTGATTTTGGATAGATGTTAACATCAAGGTTTGAATACAAGATTGATCACACATCACTCATTCATTAGCTCAATGTGATTCAAATAGCCCCAAAAGAGATAATGCATGATTTTAATAAGATATTACAAAGAAATTAAAATAGGTTGCCTCCTCCCATGAGACCACCTAAAAGTTTTGTGTTTCCTACATATATAAGGTCCATTAGTACTGACATAGCCATAATGTTGAAGTCCATGGGTGGTTATACCTTACCCAAAGTATATGACCTTGCCATCAAAGCTAAGAATGGCCTAATACAAGATAGAAAGTTGCCTCCAAAATTTTCCATGTCTTTGATACCTAATATGTATACTAATACTCAAATTGTTGCTCAAGTCCCAAGTGAAAATACCAAGTCTATAACTATGCCTAAGAAGGTATAAGATGCTATTGATAAAGATGCAAGGATTCATGCCTTAGAAGCTTAGGTTAGGCACCTCAATATATATTATTATGTTAATCAAAAACCCTTTCCCTATCTGCAATAAGTAAATAGGTTCCTACCTCAATAATATGGTCAAGATAGAGGTCAAGGACAACCTAAATTCAATAGGCATACTAATGCATATAATCCAAATTTCACCTCCAACACAAGAGCCATGATATCGGTTCACATCAACTTGGTGTAAGGAGAGGAATAGATGTAAGGATAGCTCACGGATGAAAATGAATATGAAGGACAAGTTTTGGTATCCCAAGGAGGAGTCACTCCTTAATTGTCAATATAAGATGAAGTTCTCAAGCAAGAAAATGAAGGATGGCAGCCTCAAAAGGTAAACCTTGCAAATTTCCTAGTTGAAGATACATATGTTCTCAATCAAAATTCTTCCATTACAAAAAATACTAGATAAAAGAGGAAGGCCTTAGGAGGTGCCCATGGTGTTTATACAAGTTTAATTAGCCCTGCTACAAGGTAGTAAGGTGTGAGTCTAAGTATGATAGTCCCTACAACTTTTGCACTTTATTCAAATTAGAATGTTAGAAAGGTAAATCAAAGTGTTCCAATGCCTCAAGCTCCAAACACTTCCTTGCATTCAAGGATACAATAAAAGATGAGTGATCCTATTTTGTATATTTTGGATTCTTTGAAGAGTAATAAGGCATATATATCTCTTTAGGAAATGCTTCACTTGCCTGGCCAAAGGAAATTTTAAAAGAGTAGATGTCTCAAATCCACCTTGTTGTCCCCAAAAAATATCACTCATTTTTAGGACAACATATGAACTATTTTGGTTCAATAGACCAAAATAATCTCTTCCCTTCTCAAAATTTGTTTTGAGCTTTCAAATTCCTCATTTTTCAAGCTTTTTTAGTAAAGAGACTGGTAGGTTCAAAGGGTTCAACGGGTTCAAGGATCAACATCGTCGGGAAGCTTCAAAGAATCAAGCACTTTGTCAAAATTCATCAAGATTCAACCGCTTCACGGTTCAATGATTTAAAGGAGTGCCCAAAAAGAAAAATCCCAAGAGTGGAAGATGCCAAGTTCATCTGCCAAGACACATTATAATTTGTTTCTAAAAGTAGCAGAACACGCCACATGTCCTTTGTAAAACTTGGCAGAAGCCACCAAGTGTCAACAGCCACAGTTTCTTCCTTTGGTTTCATTATTGAGCAAGGACTGTGGTGGGCCCCAGATGAGTTGCTAAAAGTGAGCAGAGTGTGACAAGTGTCTGCATCTGTGTTCCAAATCTTCTTTCAAAAAGCTTCTCTTAGAGTTTGCAGAGGGTGCCAAGTGGCAATGGAAGAAGGTTTTAATATGTTTATTCTAAATGCAGTGGAAGTCACCACGTGTCCCTTGTAAAGCTCGACAGAAGCCACCAAGTGTCAACATCTATAGTTTCTTCCTTTTGTTTCGATATTGAGTAAAGACTATGGTGGGCCCCGAGTGAGTTGCTAAAATGAGTGGAAGCTGCCAAGTGTCATCTACCGAGACACATTACAAATTATTTCTAAAAAGCAGTGGAATGTGCCATGTGTCTCGTTATAACTCAGCGGAGCGTGACAAGTGCCTGTATCTATATAAATCCAAATGAGTCCCAAATGTTTCTACAAAAAGCAAGCAGAAAAAACATGAAAGAATTGCTAAGGAGGATGACACGCCCATAGCCATCAAATTTAGGACAACCAACTAGCTGTTAGCTTTCAAATGATGATGGACCCGAAGACGTCAAATTTATGTCAAAAAAAGTGTCTATTGATCTTTGCAGGCTTAAACACAGAATCAGAGGCATTCAAATACCTTCAAGTCAAAAGGAAGAACCACTGAGAGGAGGAACCAAAAGAACCAGAAAGGAGAAAAGATAGCTCAAGTGATCAAATCATAGTAGAAAGAGGGAAAGGCCAAAATATCTATGCAGTAGTTATTCCAGTAGGTGGAACAGTATGCAAAGTAGATTTTTGAGACCTTAAACATTGAAGACATAGCTTATTTGTCTCCCTTGGAGTAACGACAAAATGGATAGCTGCATAAACACTAGATGATCTAGACTCAAGAGAAGATATTTTGACACGCCATAGCTAAGGCAGCTGCCTTGTTCCAGCATGGCCCCCTGACAGAATTGAAAATGCATTCAAGGCATTGAATATACAACATGGGCTATTCCATGAAACAAAGTGCCAAGTCTTTCTTAACTGCTATATATTGTATTCTCTTGTGTCATTTTAAGGGAGATCTCTTTGATCACAGAAGCAAGACTCTACCCAAATTGAAAGGCAAATATTGAGACTTTGAGCTCAGATTGTTGTTCATATTATTTTATTTAAATGAGAAAGCAAGTTACTTGAAAAATTTGTGTTTTTATAGCTTGTTCCATTTTAGGATATTGTTCTTATGTCTATCTTCTAGATGCATTCTTGTTTATTTAATCTAACAAGTAGAACTAGTGGAAGTGATAAGGAAGATGTCTTGAAGTCAGTTACTTTCAGATTTTGTGCTGTTATAGTTGTCTTCAGTGTGTGTTTTTAGTTTCTTTCTATGTTGAGGATTCTGGGATGACTTTGTGCCCTCATTATCCCTTGTATTTCACTCTTTGGGTAGTTGAGGTGGAAATTTTGTGTTCCATTTCATCCTACTGGTTACTACCCTTTTGTTGCCAGTTTGTTGTCACTACCTGAAAGAACTCTTACTGTTTCTTGCAAGACCACTTCTGAGAGAAGAGAAGTGCCTTCAGTGTCTTCACCAAGATTTCTCTTTTATTTGTGAGCATCATCTCTGAAAGAAGAGAGATGGATGGTGTTTCCCTACACCTAAGTGTTATTTTATGCTTATATTTATAGTATATAACCCCTCATATTTAATAGGGAACCTCCCCTTGATGAGAGGAGAGATTTGTCCACCTCTGATGTAGTAAACCTGCACATTGGGCTGACTAATCTCCCTTGATGTGGATGATAAGACCTATTTTGCTCATCAGTTATTTGACTGACAAAATATTCACCCAATAGTCTTTTTGGTGACACCACTGGGGAAGGACAAGCAGTTTGAAGCCTTAAGCTTCAAGCTGAAGCAAGACCAATCCTTTTCCATTTTTGTTTCACAATTTGGAAACTCCATGCTATACCAGAAGCTAGAGAGTTTAAGGTGTTTTTGACCCTATCTTTGAGTTGGTGCAATAGGGAAATTTTGACTTATTCCCTTCCCAACTTCAAGTTCAATGATCCAGGAGTGTTCTTCTTACCTGTACCAGGTCACCAACCCAAGGTAGAGCTACTTTTTCTACTGTCACCAGAGCTTTACCTATACATACTCCACCCATATTTGTTATCTCTGCTTTCCATAATCCCATCATGTCAGTTTAAGGCCCCTGGGGTAACTCATTTGGTCCCCTAAATCTCACACCACCTCTACATGAACTTCCATGCAGCTCAAGGAAGAATTTCCCTAAATTCTTTGGTGATGACGGAGTTCATCCTGATGAACACATTACAACTTTTAGCATAGCCCGTGGTGTGATAGGCATGGAATTTGAGGACGTGGCAATCAGGCTCTTTGTAGAAACATTGCAAGGTGTTGCTACAGACTAGTTCTACCATCTGTAAGCTAGATTAGTGACTGATTGAGACACACTCAAATCCAAATTTGAAGCCAAGTTCAAGCCTACAAAAGATGCACATGCCCTACTAGCCTAGCTCACACAGATGAAGAAAGAACCTCATGAACCTATGAGGGATTTCATAGCAAATTTTGACAAGCTGAGGAATAGAATTCTTGAAATTACCCAACCAACACCTGAAAACTTCAAATGCTTCTTCATCAACTCACAACTACCCAAAGTGAGCTTCTTGTTGAGACGTGCTGGCTACATAGACCTTAAGGCTACTCAAGACTTGGATACTGAGGTAGAAGATGACCTTATCTTGGTAGGAAAGATAAGGAGAGATCTAAATAGAAGTAAATCTTTTTCCTCTTCTAAATACTCACCTTCAGCCACCACTGATCCAATGGTGCAAAAGCTAGCAAATGAATTGCTGGCTCTTAGAAAACAAATGGCACAAGGGATGTCATCTGCTCCTTCATACAGAGATATGCCAAGGAGAATGTTTCCCAATCAGTCATATCAAGGCAATGCTACTAGGAACCAAGGGAAAGCAAATCATCTCCCTCCCCCTCAGAGGAATAACCTTGCCATTGAAGCACCTCCAACCAACTCAGCAGTTGGATATCTTGAATTTGAATCAGATTTCTCATTCTAGCCTGAGTTGAATCATGTAGATAATGCTAATATCTTCACTGAGGAAGAATAAGAATTAGCTGGCGACTCTAATATTGGTTTCCTAAATTATCAAGATGAACCCAAAAGTGAAGGTAATGCAACTAAGGGATCATATGCTATATTCACTTAGTCCAAGAATCAATCAGCCCAGTAGGCTGATAAAGAAAAGATAGAGGAATGACCTCAACTAGCAATTTCAATTGCCAAATGAGGAACCACTCTTCTTTTCCAATCAAAGGACCCAGTGATTTCAATAAAGGTGAGTACATCAAACACCACTATGCCTTCTACTTTAAATTCACAGTCTAGTTATCCCTCTCCCAAAACTCAAAAGGATGAACTCCCATCCTCTGTGCCTAGTCCATTTTAGGCATTTAACATTATTGATCATATAAAGAAAACCATAATTCAAATGTCTGAATTTGAATTTCTACAGTCTAATCTTAAACAATTGGACAAACTGGTTCAATATGTTAAAAACCAAGCCGTCCCTATAAGACAAGCAATTCCCAAGGTGACTCATGATTCCCCCAAGAATGCACCCACCAGGAACAACCTTGTCATTACTCCTCCTGCTACTCCTGGTAGGACTGAACCTTTTTATGTCTCATTACTGATAAATGGACATCAACTGAACAATTGCATCATTGATTTTGGAGCTTTAGACAATGTCATGCCTGCCAAAGTGGCAGAATCTCTTGGTCTCACATTGACCAAAATATTTGGTAGATGCTTCTCCATGGAGAACAAGCAAGTACCACTGCTAGGACAAATCAAGGATGCTCAATTTGCATTTACAACATTCTCAGACAAAAGAATCAAGATGACTATCTTGGTAGCCGATGTCCTAGCATCATATGGCATTCTTCTTGGGTAGAATTTTTGCAAGGATGTTGGATGTGAATTGAGCATGGACATATCTGAAGCAAGGTTCCCAGTCAAAAGTGTTATGAAGAGATTGCTCCCTAAGAAGGAAGCAAAATATGTGGTCACCCAAACATCAGCACCTAAAGCTGAAATTTTGTTTGAGTCTTCAAGCATGGGTAACTACTTTCTATCAATAGAAGAGGTTCATGAAATGCCTGTTGAAGCTCTTAAAGGTGTCAACCTAGAAATACATTTACCTGGAACATTAGAAGAATTGGTAGAGTGTAATGTAAGTGTGGAAGGATCTCCCCCTCCAAATGAAGAAGAAACTAAAGGAAAATCAGTGTCTAATGAGGTATGGATTCTTGAATTTGATGGTAGCTACTCCTCTACCAATTCAGGAGCCAGGGTTGTGCTGATATCCCCTCAAGGAGATATATTTCTTTCATCATACAAATTGTAGTTTAGCAACACCAATAACACAATAGAGTATGAATCTTTGTTGCTTCGATTGAAGGCTACTAGGGACAAAGGCATCAAACTCCATGCCAAGGGGGATGCTAAATTGGTAGTTTTTTAGGTGAGAAACTTGTACCAAACCAAAATCGAGAGATTGTGCCACTACCACAATCTAGTCTGGGATCATATTGAAAGCTTTAATACTTTCAGCATCTCTACAATTCTCAGAGAATTAAATGACTGAGCTGATGCTTTGGCCGTTTCAACCACTCTTTTAGTTCCTCACCCTAACTTTAAAGGAGATAGGTACACTATTGAGTTGGTCTTTCGACCAAGTATACCTGATAATGCCAGTCATTGGTAGGTGTTTAACAATGACAATCAAATAATTGCCTTCTTGAAACAAAAGGATAGCTTTCAATAGTTTCACTTTGAAGGTAATGAGCCTCAATAGCTTGAACCAACCCCTAGATCAAATGCAGATGTAGGTGAGGAGTTCCTACAACTTAAAGGGAATAAAATTCCTAAAGGCTTGGTTTCCCTTGAGAAGTTGTTTGACAAGCATGACAAATTCATCAAATAGTAGCAAATAGATTCAAGTTCTTCCCAAGAGTTTGATCAAGTAAATTTGAGTACCAAGGAAGATCCCAAGTTGGTAAACATTGGAAAATGCTACACTCCTGAGGAGAGATCCAAGTTCACTACTCTACTCCACTAGTACATGGATATCTTAGCATACTCCTATGATGATCTGAAGTCACTTAGGCCTAAAGAAATCTGCCATGACATTCCTCTCAAAAGCAATTCGGTGTCTTACAAGTAAAAATCTAAGCAGTATAATATGAAGATATCAAGTAATATTCTATTTGAAATATAGAAAATGATGAATGCTAGAATCATTTTCCCAATCCATCATTCCACGTGGATTGCCAACATAGTGCTGTAAGAAAGAAGAATGGTGAAATTTGCCTTTGTGTAGATTTCAGGAACTTGAATCATTCATCCTTAAAGGATAATTATCCTTTGTCTATCATGGATCAAGTGCTTCAAACAGTGACTGGTTCAGAAATGTTATCAATGCTAGATGGCTTCTCAGGATACAATCAGGTTGAAGTTGGTGAAGCAGACCAACATAAGACTGCATTCACATCTTTGGGCACATTTGCATATAGAAGGATGCCTTTTGGCTTGATAAATACTGGCATCACCTTCCAAAGAGCAATGGACCTTGATTTCAAAGATGAAATGGGTAAGTTCATTATAGTTTATCTAGATGACTTGACCATATTTTCTAAGCATCACCCAGATCATGTGCACCACTTACAACAAGTGCTAGAATGTTGGCGCCAGAATAACATTTCCTTAAACCCCAAGAAGTATATTTTTGGGGTAACAGAAGGGAAACTTCTTAGACATATTATGTCTAAAGAAGGCATAAATATTGACTCAAATAGAGTCAAGTCCATCCAAGAGCTTACTTTGCCCACAAGTAAGACTACAGTTCACTCTTTCTTTGGAAAGGTGAATTTCTTAATAAGGTTCATCCCTGAGTTTGCTGAAAAGACTTGACATGTTGTAAACATGATGAAGGGAAAGGCCACATTCATTTGGACTAAAAAAGGCAAATTGGCATTCCAAGATATCAATACTGCTATTGCCCAGACCCCAATCTTGGTTTGCCCAGACTATAAAAAGAATTTCACTATATATAGTTATGCTTTTGAACACACACTTTTAGTCATTTTGGTTTAATAGAACCAAGAAGGTGTGGAATATCTATTTATTTCATGATTTGTCCTCTCAAATCTCATGATTTGAAGTATTCAAACATGGAGAAGCATGCTTATGCAGTGGTAAAGGCAGTGAAGCATTTCCGCTTCTACATCTTGAATTCACACATTACTGCCTTGGTTCCTGATACCACAGTTAAATCCATATTAACTCAGCAGGAGTTCAAAACTAAAAGAGACAATTAAATTGTAAAAATCCAAGAGTTTGATCTAGTCATCAAACCAATGAAGCTGGTGTGGGGAAAAGGCCTATGCCAATTTATTGTTGATAACAAGTCAGAAGGAATAGAGCATGAAGAATCAGAAAAAGAAGACACACCAATAGTCTCCACTATGAATGAGTGGTATTTAGGTATTTCTCATTTCCTTACTTATGGTGAGTGTCCTACTCACCTATCTTATAAATAAAGGAGGACTATCAAGTTGAAAGTTGCCAATTGCCAATTTTGTCCTTTGGGACAACAGCCTGTACAAGTAGAGCCTTGATGGAGTGTTCCTTCACTACGAGGACAAAGAGCAACAGAGCCAACTTCTGAAATCCTTCCATAATTTGGCTTGTGGAGGGCATTTCTCTGCTTCTCTAACTACCCATAAAATTCTTAGAGCCAGGTATTACTAGCCTACTCTTTTTCAAGATGCGTATAAGTGGGTAAGGAAATGTGAATTATGCCAATAGTTTATTGGAAGACCCAAGTTAGCCGCTCTACCTCTCAAGCTAGTGATGATAGAAGATCCATTCTAGTAGTGGGGAATCAATTTCATTGGTGTTGTAAACCCATATTTGAGTGTTGGACATGATTATGTCCTCATAGCCATAGACTACTTCACCAAGTAGGTGGAATCTATCCCAACCAAGCATGCTACTTCAGAAGTAGTATGCAATTTCCTCAAGGGGAACATCATTTCTAGGTTTGGGGCCCTGACCAAGATTATCACTGATAATGTAGCTTGTTTCACTTCTCAGGAGATTATTTAGTTCTATTTTTACTATGGGATCACCCTCTCCCACTCTTCTGATTACTTTCCATAAGGGAATGGACAAGCTGAATCAAGCAACAAGAACTTGGTAACTATCATTAAGAAGCTGGTAGATGACAACCAAAGGACATGGCATAAATTATTGGTTGATGATCTATGGGTAGATAGGATCACACCAAAAATGGCAATTGGTATGTCTCCCTTCCAACTTCTTTATGGACTCAATGCTGAGATACCAATTACTTTGGAATTGCCAACATTGAAATTGGCCAAGGCAATTGAAGATCAGACATATGAAAGCTCCATTGATAAGAGGATCATGTGCCTAACTGATCTGGATGAGTAGAGAACTATGGTGGTGGACTGAATTGTGGCCCATCAAAGTCTGGTGAAGAATCTCTTCAACTAGAAAGCAAAAGACCATGATTTCTAGATTGGAGATCAAGTCCTCCTGTGGGATAAGAAAAGAGAACCAAAGGGAATGCATGGAAAGTTTGATTCCTTGTGGAGAAGCCCTTTTACTATCCATGAGCTCAATGGTGAAAATAGCTTCCTATTGAAGTATCAAGATGGCACACCCTTTTCTCTACCTCACAATGGGTAGCATATGAAGCACTTCAATTCTTGAAGTATCAGATAAGTTCACCTGTACATATGTATATTTGTATAGTCTTTGATTCTATTTTTTGTTGTTCATTTTCATTTTTTTTAGAACCTTTATTTTAGGTAGCATGACTCCATATCCCAATGGCATACTTCAAGGCATTGGAGATTTTATTTTCTACTCCCCTTAGCTGTTCCAAGTCTTCAATTGAAGGAAGTTCCCCAACTGGAGCCACTTGTTGTCCCCAAAAAATATCACTCATTTTTGGGACAAAATGTGAACTATTTTGGTTCAACAAACCAAAACAATCTCTTCCCTTCTCAAAATTTGTTCTGAGATTTCAAATTCCTTATTTTTCAATAAAGGGACTAGTAGGTTCAAAGGTTTTAATGAGTTCAAGGATTAATGTCATCAGCAAGCTTCAAAGAATCAAGCGCTTTATCAAAATTCATCAAGATTCAACCACTTCATAGTTTAACAGTTCAAAGGAGTGCCCAAAAGGAAAAATCTCAAGAGCGGAAGCTGCCAAGTGTCATCTGCCAGGACACATTATAATTTGTTTTTAAAAGTAGTGGAACATGCCACATGTCCCTTGTAAAACTCAGTGGAAGCTGCCAAGTGTCAATGGCCACAGTTTCTTCCTTTGGTTTCATTATTGAGAAAGGACTATGGTGGGCCCTAGATGAGTTTATAAAAGTGAGTAGAGCATGACAAGTGTCTACATCTATGTTCCAAAGCTTCTTTCAAAAAGCTTTTCTCAGAGTTTCACAGAGGGCACCAAGTGGCAATGGCGAAAGGTTTTAATGTGTTTATTTTAAATGCAAGAAAAGTCACCACATGTCCCTTGTAAAGCTCGGTGGAAGCCACTAAGTGTCAAAATCTATAGTTTCTTCCTTTTGTTTTGATATTGAGTAAAGACTGTGGTGGGCCTTGGGTGAGTTTCTAAAATGAGCGGAAGCTGCCAAGTGTCATCTGCTGGGACACATTACAACTTGTTTCTAAAAAGTAGTGAAATGTGCCACGTGTCTTGTTATAATTCAGTAGAGCATGACAAGTGTCTTTATCCACATGAATATAAATGAGTCTTGAATGTTTCTACAGTGTTTCTAAAGCTCAGTGGAAGCTGCCATGTGTCATCTTCTGCAGGACTCTCAAAAGGCATCTAAAGCTTCTATAAGCTAAGCGGATGCTGCCAAGTGTCCTTGCCTATTTCACAGTGGAAAATGACACTTGTCACTTGTTAAGATTAGTGGAAAGTGGCCAAAGCAACTAAAAAAATATGAAGGAATTACTAAGGAGGATGACAAGCCTGCAGCCATCAAATTTAGGACAACCAACTAGCCATTAGCTTTTAAACGATGTCAGACCCGAAGACATAAATTTTATGACAAAAAAGTGTCTGTTGATCTTTACAGGCTTAAACACAGACCCAGAGGCATTCAAATATCTTCAGGCTGAAAGGAAGAACCATCAAGAGGAGGAACCAAAAGAACCAGAAAGCAGAAAAGATAGCCCGAGAGCTCAAATCATAGTAGAAAGAGGGAAAGGCCAAAATATCTACACAGTAGTTATTCCAGTAGGTGGAACAGTCTACAAAGTAGATTTTTGAGCCCTTAAACATTGAAGACATAGCCTATTTGTCTCCCTTGGAGTAAAGACAAAATGGACAGTTGCACAGACACCAGATGATCCAGACACAGGAGAAGACATTTTGACACACCATAGTTAAGGCAGCTGCCCTGTTTTAGCATGGCTCCCCTGACAGAACTAAAAATGGATTCAAGGCATTGAATGCACATCATGGGCTATTCCATGAAATAAAGTGCCAAGTCTTTCTTAACTACTATATATTGTATTATCTCTAGTCATTTTAAGGGAGATCTCTTTGATCATAGAAGCAAGACTCTGCCCAAATTGAAAGGCAAATACTGAGACTTTGAGCTCAGATTGTTGTTCATATTATTTTATCTGAATGAGAAATCAAGTTACTTGCAAAATTTTTACTATTATAGCTTGTGCCATTTTAGGAGATTATTCTTATGTCTATCTTCTAGATGCATTCTTGTTTATTTAATCTAACAAGTAGAACTAGTGGAAGTGATAAGGAAGATGTCTTGAAGTCAGTTACTTTTAGACTTTGTGCTGTTATAGTTGTCTTCAGTGTGTATTTTTAGTTTCTTTCGACGTTGAGGATTTTGGGATGACTTTGGGCCCCCATTATCCCTTTTATTTCACTCTTTTGGCAGTTGAGGTGGAAACTTTGTGTTCCATTTCATCCTGCTGGTCACTACCCTTTTATTACCAGTTTCTTGTCACTACCTGAAAGAACTCTTGCTATTTCCTGCAAGACCACTTCTGAAAGAAGAGAAGTGCCTTCAGTGTATTCACTAGGATTTCTCCTTTATTTGTGAGCATCATCTCTGAAGAAGAGAGATGGATGGTGTTGCCCTACCCCTGAGTGTTATTTTATGCTTATATTTATAGTATATATCCCCTCAAATTTAATAGGGAACCTCCCCTTGATGAGAGGAGAGATTTGTCCACCTCTGATGTAGTAAACCTGCACACTGGGCTGACCAATCTCCCTTGACGTGGATGATAAGACCTATTTTGCTCATCAGTTAGCTGACTGACAAAATATTCACCCAACACACCTCAACCCTCAACCATCAAATCATGGTAATGTTATCCTCACTAATGATCCCAATCATATTATTAAACCATCTTCAAAATTTGAGAAGCCTCAACCCTTCTACCTCACTCTCATTATTGGAGACAAACTTGTTCACAACTTCATAGTGGATAATAGAGATAGTACTTCAATGATGCCTAAGGTTGTAGCTGATAAATTGGGTTTTAAATATGAACCATATAGTAAGGGAGTGCTTCAACTTGATGGGACACCTACTAAGTTAGTATGAGTTGTCAATATTTTGAGATTTTTCCTTCATGATTGTCCTAGCTTCCTAATTCTTCAAGATATTACAGTGGTTGACTTACCTGCTCACTTTGCTACCTACCTCTCAAGGGATTTCAAGGCCAAGATAAGAGGACAACTCTTAGTTAATTGGTTCTTCTTTGAATTTAGGACAAGGTATGGAGCAAAGATAACTATTATAACTTAACCACTAGCTAAATTTCATATTGATCCCTATATAGAAGCAAGATATAATCTCAATTGCACAATCAATGATCAAGAGGCCTATGTTGTGGATGATGGAACATATTCTAAACTTGAGGGAATCTCTAACATTTTCCTAGATGAGTATGGTGTAGATACTTATGGACATGATCCATACACATTCTTTGATCACATTGACCTTGGCACATACATCATCCATGAGAGAGGATATGAACATTCTGAGGTATGCATTGATAGTTCTCTTCCACAAGCTATTGAGGGTAATTAAATTATTCATATGTATGATGATGTTAGTTTTTAAATCATGATGGATCAAGACGATGATTAAGACAAAGTCATTCTCCCTGCACAAGATGGAGGAGTCCTTGAAGATGACAATCATGAAGAGGAAGATGACCTATGACAAAGGTTTCATGCCATAAGTCAAGAGTTTGAGCAGTTGAGTAAGTCTAATTATTATCCTAAGAAGTGTGAAATTGATTATAAGTTTGTTGATGAGCCTAAAAAGCATGAGGGAAAGTGTCTTGTTAATCATTAAAGAGAATGTCCTATTGAGCAAGAACATGAAGATCAATCTCAAACTATTGTCATGAAGACTATAGTCATGAAGGATTCTAATGAAGTCAAGATAGAAATGTGCATGTGTGAGGATAAATCAACACCCCAGATTGAGATTCAATCACTTTTAGTCTTGATGTAGCAGAAGGAAGATAAACTTGATGGTCTTATGCATCAAGTGCATCATGACAGTGAAGAGAGTAAAATTAAGGTAACTTTGATCACTCCTAATTTGAAGTTTGAAGAGTGTCAATTGGATATGACAAAGCTTAGACAAGCTAAAATCTCAAACAATCATCTTGAAGAGAAGTATGGAACATCCTTGAAAGTTCTAAGTAACACACTTATAGACAAAATAAGACCTAAGGATGGTAAGTATTTTGGCCATCTACACAAGCAAGTGTTTGTTGATAAACATGCTTCACATGATGGATTGATTTCATGGAGTAGAAAGGATGAAAGAGGTACCATATTTGACCTTGGTTGAAGTATGGTGAGTTGTTCTTCACCTTAAGTGTTTGAGGTCTTGCACATACTAGGATATGTGTGATTTGCTTATGTTGTGTGTGTTTTCCCTAAGTGTTCTTGAGAACACATGTGTTATATTAGGTGTGATATTTTATGTATTTTTTTTTGTTGTTTGGTGTGGTTTCAAAGGTAATTCAGTATCCATATAGTATATAGGTGACTCCATATCCTAATGGATAACATTAGGTTACTAGTCTTTGGCATAATTGTCTCACCATCCCTAAGAAATCACAAAAATGTTGACTAATTTGACCATAAGTCAAATTAGGTCAAACCCTATATGGTAAAACTTGATATAGAGGTCTACTAGGGTGTGATTTATGTTCCATGGTCCTAATGAGGTCATTTAATGTGCCTTTAGCCTTGATCATTTTCATTTTTAGTATTTAATTTGTCTTATGTCATCTAAGGGTCACTTTTTGGGTCATTAAATAGAATTGTATGGTTTCCATGGTAGGATAAATGTTTCAAGAGATAATATAACATCCTATAATGTTAGGATCATGTCAGAGATGTTAGTTTTGAACTGATAACTATAGGTGCATATATTGAAAATAAGAAGAACAAGTAGTTTCATGTGGTTTCAAGTAGTTGTAAAACCTATCTAATAGATTTGGCATGTGAGATAACTTCAATAGTGCCCTTTTATATTATTTAAACTAAATTACATGCTTGAGTAGCTTTGATAAGCTCAAAAATGGCATAAAACTATTTTATCTTTCCATTGCTCTCCTAGACAAGCAAAAATTATCAACTAGTATTTGCATGGTATGGATAGGAGGGGGTGAGTAGGCTCAAGTGAATTTGATGGATGATAATAATATTTTTATAATTATAATTCATGGTCATAGTTAGAGGATTGGTTTCTTGTGTTCTATGAAACATTGATAAGAATGTTAACTCCTTTTTTCTGCTTGCCTATCCCTAACACTTCAAGATTTCTTATCTATTTGGATTATTTTATAAAATTCAAGTTGTGTACATGATCTTGAGAAGCATGACCATCATTAAAAATTTTAAAGTCTTTATTTCACATGTGAAGGTGAACTAATGAGCAAGGCTATCTCAGTTTTCTAGTTGAGGACACCTTTGAAGTTGTAGACCAGTGTTTTCACTTCTTGCAGAGTTATTCTCATGTAAGTGGATTCAAGACAGGGGGAGTAGGTTGTTTTCAACCTCTTTAATCATAATAATTACTCTCTTATTTTATAGGTTTAGTCTCAAATACTAGAACTTGATGAAGTACAAATTCTAGAAACATGCCACAGTCATACTTCTTTGTAAACAATCATCTACAGTCAAGTGAGACTAGGTATTGATAACTCACATTAATGTAACAAAGAGTTTTTAAGGTGGTGATAAGGATCCCAAGGATGAAATAATTAGTTTGAACCTTTAGAAATGGTTTAATATTTGTTGTGATAACCAATTATTTAATATACATAGTTATGAGTCTGATGATCACCTATAGGCAGCTCTATAAAGGTATGAGAGATTTGGAATAGAGATGTTAGAAATCATTTGTGACCTTTATTGCAGTATAAGAGAATTGAAAGTGTAATTATGATAGTGGTAAGGTATTTTCATGAATTTAGACTTGAATCCTATGCCCACAGGTGGATAAAATTGCATTTGGGGATAAATTACCTTAATATCTATGAAACAGGGATACTGTCTCACAAAAGGTCATCCTATGGTGGAATATATTGAAGTACAGACTAGTCTAGTGGTTTCCATAATGTATCCCAAACATAGGGGAAATTATTTGACATAGGAGAGTGATTATTTGTTCATAAGAGTATAGTGTAGATAGCCTTCCATTTTAGATAGGTTCTCACTGAAGATACTCAGTAATAAACAATACTATTGAAGCCTAAAAGGTCTTATAATGCAACATGACATAATGGTTGTATAATTAAATGATAAAGTGAATCCATCTGAGTGATAAAGTTGATATATGATCTAAATATCAATCCAATGAGTTATATAATAGTGATTTGACATAGGTAAGCACCTATAGGGGTTTTTTTAATCTCAAAATGTCACCTATAGTTTGACTGTAAACTAACAATACATGGAGAAAAAGCAATTAGGATATTTGTAAGCCATAAGGCATGATATGGATATGTATAAATATGAAATTATATTAAAAAATTCAAGGATAACATAGGAATGGAACATAATTTTCAAATAGGGATAAATACCTACATGAATCCTATTTTCCTTAGTAAGTATATATTATCAACACAGTCCTTAGACTAGCCTAGGCAAATGAGAGGTAGGTGTGAAAATTTAGAAGAGATGTATGATGGATTGATCATGATAAGAACAATATCATAGTTTTAGGGCCAATATAATGTGTTTCTTAGATGGAGTAAATATAATAAGTCATACCAACCTCTAGTCACAGGCTTGAGGTTCCTAAACCCTGTAGACAATCATCATTCTTGAAAGTTTGTCTTGAAGAATTGTGATATTAAGAGCCCTACAGAGGTGATCAGGCCTTGTAATTTTGTTTATAGAATCTTCATGACCAAATATAATCTCTAATATATTCACTTTGACTGAGAAAATAGGAGAGATACCCTTTTTTTTGTCTTAGACATAGGGCACTCCCAGAACAGTCTAGATTGTAGGCAGGGTATGTCAAAGATAGGAGGATGAGATGGAAAGTATTAGAACAATAAAACATTATGTGGAATGATTTATTTAACATGAAAAAAAGATTAAATGACCTCACAGTCCTGATAAACCACTTAGAGGTGGTTCTGGGTAACTAAAACATAGTTAGGGCTATTAGGCCTAGACTAGGCCTAAGCCCTATAGGGTCCAAATCAAATTATAAAAACATATGAACCCTAAAACCACATTTATGAATTTTAGGAAGGATTTTATGATGATTTATGACCATTTAGTTTTATAGGAACAACTCAGGTTGGTCATTTTGACCCAATTCCATCATAGGGGTATGTAGAATGCATTCTAAAGCTCGATAGGCTATCTTCAAGAGCTCACACCTATACATACACTAATCATGGTGAACCTAGGAGTTGGATATTGTTTGAGGGGGTCCATAAATTATTATTAGTGATTTTTTTTTGAGGTTTGAACATTTAAGTTTTATGAACTATCACTAAGAATCAAAATAGTTCAAAACCCTTCTAAACCCTTGTCTAAGACCCGATGAAGGAAATACAAATGGAGATTCACTCAATAGGATTAATATGTCATAAAAAGTTTTTGGAACTTGTGAATTACTCTTCCATTTTACTTACCACCTAATTGGTCTGTACCCTACTTGTATGGATAGGTCTAAAACTGGGTTTTTTTGTAAGTTTTTATGTGTTTTGTAGGTATAGAGAAGAATTAATAGATGACAATCATTTGGAGAGGAAATTTGGGAATTTTTATAACTAATTATGTCCATTTATCATAATATATAATCATATAAACACTTTTTTTAAGTCATTCACTACATGCAGTCTTAGATAGACATTGAAAATATAAAGTGACTACCTTTTGAGAGGATGAGAAGTTGGTTTTTGGACCTTTTAAAGGTATAAATATGAATTTTAAGGAAAGGTGAATATTAAAATGTGTCTTAACACATTTTACATATATTTGGTTGAGAAATTTAAGGCCACTTGGATGACAAATGTGAAGAATGAGGCCAAGAGAGCTAATGAATGACTATAGGTGGTGAGTACAAGTGTTGAGAAGATGGCTAGAAGTTAGTAATGCATCTAATGAATTTTATGGAATTTTTACAACCCTCATACTATATTTCACATGTTTTAAGTCTTCCTAGTCTAGTTTTATAAGTCAAAAGATGCCTCATCATTAAGGCAGTTTTCAAGAAGGCCATTTGAAGACCCTACACTAGTTTGGGGAGTTTTTCATGATTCATATATACATTTGTCCAAGAAGACCTTTCATTGTTCATTTCACACTTCATTATCTTTAAATTTAATTGGTATTAATTCTTTGACACTTGTTCTTGTGACCCTTGAGCTCCACTCTTTCTCTCTCTCCTCACATGTTCTATAAATGTAAGTCATTTTAGCTCTTATAATCAATTCCACACCTGGTATGGATAATCCATATTAGTTTGATATTGTAATTTTTATTTTAAATAATAATTTAAATCTATTTTTGATGTCATAAACATCTTTTCTAAGTTTATGAAGTGGTTTGTAGTGAAAGGTCAAGTGATTAGTATATGTCCTTGCTTTTTCTTTGCTCTTCCATGTTTAATGCAAGTTATCCTCACTCTAATCGGTCACATGAAGTGTTGTCAAATGATTTGGTCTATATTAAAGTGTAGTTAGTAGAATTAGTGTCTAAAAATTACCATTGGTTCAATCACCTTGAGTATTTCCATGAATGTCACCTCTATGCTTGAAATACTAATGTTAGAGCAATTTAGGATTTGAGACTAGTGTTGTGAGTCATGTCTCTTAGGCCACTTGTATGGTAATATAGTGGAAATATTTATGGTGTATCATATTAGTATATTATTTTATTTTTATGTTACTTATATCTATTTTCATCCAAGAAAATTGTTATTTTAGGTGATAAGCAAGCAAAGAGCGATATAGGGAGCTAGCCCTTAAAGCTAGAGGTATAACTCTATCATAGGCAACCCAAAGGCCTAGAGGTATTCTAATGTTTCCAAAATATTAGAGTAGGATTTAAAAAATAAATATATGGTGACAAAAAGTACCCCATTTTCCTCAACAACCACCTCATCCTTCTCATATCCTTCTTAAGGTTCTTCAACATTTACAACCTGATTTTCAAACTTATCAACTAAGACTCCTTCCTTATCTTGGATGCATTATTGGATAGACCTCCAAGATGGAAAATATTTAGGTTATTAAGGAAATGGAAAATGGTCTTGAATAGGCACAAATTCTTCTTCTTTGACTTCAGTTTCATTATCAATATTCTCTTTGAATAGATCTTCTTGAGGAGGGTTAATGGCTTCATGAAGATATGGAGCATAAGAGGGTTGGTAAGGAATAAAGGATAAATTTTGACATACCTAATCAAACTCACTTCATTTTATTTCTCAAATATCCATCCTCTCTAATACCAATGTACACAACTCATTTTTCACTAATGGATCATTAAATACAACTTGAAACCACCCAATCACTTCTTCAAATTGAGAAGTTGAATAAACCTTTATTGCACATGCTAGTATCTTCTTCTCCATCTTATCCATTTCATATTGAAAACAAGGTTGTTATTTCACATTATTATATGCACATGGAGAAACTTTAGGCTGGTCATAATATTGATATGGCTCACAAGGAGGGTAAGGTTGATACTCTTGATAGTAAGGGGGATGAAAATATTTATAAGGCTACTGAGGTATGTAGTTAGGATCATATGAGGGATGTTGATAGGACTGATAAGGGTAATTATACTACTAATAAGGTTCATTATAGGACTGATAGGGAGTACCATATGCTTGATATTACACATAAACTTACATGAAATTAAAATTCACTTCAAACTCATCCATAACAACTTCATCAAGATAATGAATTGAAAGCACAACTTAATTTGAACAAGTTATTGGGATGCTAGAACCAATTGATTGAGCATGGAGTCACCATTGATGTTTTGAATGCCTCCAAATTTTGATATTTAGAAGAACAACATCAAAAATCCTTCCACTACTTTGGACCTTAATCCCATTGTGCATGCTAAAACTATTATCAACCAAATTTGTACCCTTATCTATCATTCCAAATTTGGAATAACATGGAGACAATCCTAGGCTAGTGATATGACTAATAAGGGTCATTATACTAATGGTAAGGTTCATTATAGGACTGATAGGGAGTACCATAGGCTTGAGATGCCTCATAAACTTGCATGAAAGTGAAATTCACTTCAAACTTAGCCATAATAACTTCATCAAGATAATGAATTGAAAGTATAACTTAATTTGAACAAGTGATTGGGTTGTCAGAACCAATTGATTGAGCATGGATTTACCATTGATGTTTTGAATGCCTCCAAATGTTGATATGTAGAATAACAACACCAAAAATCCTTCCACTACTTTAGACCTTATTCCCACTGGGTGTGCCAAATCTGTTATCAACTAAATTTGCACCCTTGAAAGGTAGTTCAAGCCTTCCAAATTTGGAATAACATGGAGACAATCTTAAGCTATTGATAGGACTGATAAGGGTCATTATACTAATGTTAAGGTTCATTATAGGACTGGTAGGGAGTACCATAGGCTTGATATGCCTCATTAAATTGCATGAAATTGAAATTCACTTCAAACTCAGCCATAACAAATTCATCAAGATAATGAATTGAAAGAAAAACTTAATTTGAACAAGTAACTGGGCTGCTAGAACTAGTTGATTGAGCACAGAGTCATCATTAATGTTTTGAATGCCTCCAAATATTGATATGTAAAAGAACAACACCAACAATCCTTCCACTACTTTGGATCTTAATCTCACTAGGCATGCTAAAACTATTATCAACCAAATTTTCACCCTTGAAAGGTAGTTAATGCCTTAAAAATTTGGAATAAATATTGACTATTTTAACCACAAGTCAAAATAGGTTAACCCCCTATATTATAGTATGCAAGAAAATTTCATCAATTGTAGAATGTTCCTTTTTCCTGTATTTATTTTAAAATCAAAGGTGATGTTGTTGTTCACCTCTCACAATAGGATGATCAATCTCTCCCAAGGAAGTTTGGTCTCAAAGTCATCTCTTGATGGAGTTAGAAGTCAAGAAGGATACATATAGTTAGATTTATTTATGACTTCCACCTACAGTCAGGTGGAATTTAGTCTTGCATAGTCATGGTGGTCAATCTTGGAGATTTCAATATGATAAGGTGATGCAGGAGCATCAAGCAAGTAGACATCATTTTTGTGTTGTTGAAGGTTATATGTTACTAGAGGTCAAAGTTGGTCAAATTTTGGAATGAAAATGTAAGTGAAGGATCCTATAGGGTCCATTTGTGTCTTTGAGGTCTTTGGAGTCATCAAGAGTCCTAGGAGTGAGTTTTGTGTGTGTTTGGAGTTTTCCCTCTAAAAATGATAATTTGAAAATTTAAATATTAGCACTAAGTCAAAATTGACCATAAGCATGGTATAAGGTGGTTAGATGAGAAAATATTAGGTCAAAAGGACCAAGAAGTCTTGTAAAGGGTGTTTTAAGTCATTATATATCTAAGTCATTAAGTCAAAAGTCATGATTAGTTATGTAATCACTATTCTCATGTTGGGTTGGTATGAGAGAGTATAGTTATGTAACCACCTCACAAAACCAACATAAATATTTTGATGAAAAAGGAACTTAGAGGTAGTTGTAACATAGGATAATGTGTGTGAGAGAGAGGAGAGAGAGCTATAAGAAGGAGAAATAGGGAGCAATGAAAAAAAGGTGATATAACTCCTCAAGAAAGGTGTTAGAGTATAGTGATAAACTAAATATGTAATGTTTGATGATCAAAATAAATAAAGAAGGAATGGTTATGTATGCCTATGTTTCTTGAATAGTATTTGGATTGTTTTTAATTACATGTTGTCTTTGAAAGGCCCTTGAGGCCATGATCATATAAGGTTTGTGTATAGTCGTAGGTTAGAGAATAGACTATTGCTTACAGTCAAGGAGAGAAGGATTTGAGTAACTAATCTAGATTGGTGAAGCAAGAACTATCATTGTATTATATGTATTTAATTAATTAGGGATCATATAGACCCTTTGATGATTGAGCCAACATTTCAAAGTGTTGTTAACTTAGACAAAAGATACCTTTATTCAAAAACCCTATATATACTTATAACAGGCAAGTACAAAGGTAAGTTGATGATGTTTTTTTAAGTATATGTAATGTTATTTGCTTGAAATGGTATACATAAAATAATTTTTGATAATAAGGCATATTATTTGGTTTGAATACATGAATAATGAAAAAGTTTAGTACACAGTCACCACATAAACAAAACACTGTGTACACAAAATAAACCCATATTTTAGAAGGCTATAGAAGGAATATACATTTGAAGAAATGATGGGATATTGTGTTGATGAGTTATATATATATATATATATATATATATATATATATATATATATATATATATATATATATATATATATATATATATAGGAAGGATAATATTTGGTAATGGTCTATAAGGAGACATATAACCTTTTGAAGGCAAACAAACTTCAAGCCTTTACACAGTTTATACCCTATTTTGCACATTTAGTCCTTAATAAAGAAGTACATGTGCTTGAGGAAGAGAATAGATATGGATTTGGTGAAATGTTTCAATGTTAGGGAAGTTAAAAAGATAAAATATAAACCTTTTTGAATCCTTATAACATCTTTGAAGTTAAACATACCTATGAAACCCTTGCACAATCAATTGAAAGTAAGCAAAATTTTGTGTATTATTTTCCACAGGCCTTAAGGAGATTGAAATAGGTTGATATCCTATTTGGATAGGTGGATAAGGCCAAAAAATACTTGTATATTGTATCTTATTCCCTTGAAACATCTTCAAACTTATAAAAGTAAATTTTTAAGCCTCTCGGCCTCTATAGACAACTACCTAAGGTTTCCAAACTAAAAACCCCATAACTCCCATTCCAACTATGGGATATTCATGAAATTTCATAATATAACATATTTTGAGTTAAAATAAGGATTAAATTTGTTTTGGATATGCACATTATGGATTAGTATGGTTTTTATGATTGTGTCAATGAATGGAGGGCTAGAAAGGTCTAATTGGATAGGTGCCTATGAAGGAAAGGGTATATAACAAGATAGTTTAGTGAAGAAAATTTAGGGAAGGATGTAATAAGATATATGGTAACAAAATATGGAATTATATCCTCTAAATAACTTAAAAATTTATCAAGCAAAGGCAAAATGTGAAAAAAAGGCTATAAGAGAATGACCTCCCTAATGAGGTTGAGGTATATAAAGGGAAGTTAGAGAATGGTTAAGAGCTTAAAGGGAATACCTATATAAATAATATATATATCCCATATCCAAATGATATCAAAGTAGATAAAAGAATTTAAATATAGTACTCAAGTATAGATGACTACCTACAGAGGTTTTCAAGCGAAGAGTAACCTACAACCATACTTAAGAACCCTGAAGACTGACTAGGTAAGAGATGAAGATATGGTTCCAAAGAATGAAATGAAGGAATATAGTTTGAATAGTTATAAGGGATTAAAAGAGATAAATATTATGAGGTACAATTTTTTGGCATGAGTGAACACCTACAAGATCCCTTTTGTTCTCAAAATGTCATTTACCATCCTTGAAGCTGACAATACATGGAGATTGATAGTTTGGAGGTTGGATTGGTCCTAGGCATGACATGAACATACAAAAGTGTGATATGAGATCAGAGACTTAAAATATAGATTATTCATAAAACATATTGTTCAAAACATCCTACAAGAATCTCCTTTACTTAAGAACATACACCTACAGTCTGCTATAGTAGACAATTTAAGCCAAGTTAGTGGGAAAGATATGGATTGAGAGGGTTGGAAAAGAAGTAGGGTGTGGATAATGTTTGAAATAAACTTAAATTTTTTTTAATTAGCTTAATTATGTCCTTATACCAAAAATATAGGTTAAGGTAAAGGTGGACAAAACAAGTCCAACCCTACATACAAAAAACCCGACACTGCCATCAACTTGAGAAGTCTGTCTTGAGGCTTTTGAATAGTTGAAGGGTCTATTGGTGTGATCCAATGGTTAAAATTGGTATAGATGGTAATTAAGACCTATTTAATCCCTATATGAATTACAAATGTATGAGAATATAGGGGAGATATCCTCTGTTCTATCCTAGATAGAAGGCACTCTTAGGTAGTCTAGACTACAGGTTGGGTGATTGAATGGTAAGGGAATAAGTTAGGATTCTTGGAAAAATAAAATAAGGGTGTGGGGAGTTTTTTTGAGCATGGGAAAACTTAAAGGAGGCTCTGAAGTCCTAAGAAACCACTAAGAGGTGGTTATAGTCCATGAACATGATCAAACCTATTAGGCCTACAACTAGGCCTAAAACCCTAATGGAGTCTAAGTTCACTTCCAAGGTAGATGAACCTTCTAATGCATTTTAAAACCTTTATGTGAAGGCATGAGACTATTTTAAACCATTGGTGTGTAGAGAACATCTCCAAGGGGGTCATTTTTGGCTCAAACTCACTCTTAGGTGCATAAAATGCAAAGGAGAAGCTTGATAGGCCAACTTAAGACACTCTCACCTCTACAGACACTAATAATGGTGACCCAAGGAGCTAGTTATGGTTGAAGGAGGTACCTAATTTTGGTTTTCTAGATTTTTTTGGCATTTGAATGTCCATGTTTTATGAACTATCCCTAAGAAACAAACATGCTAAAACCCTCCTAAACCCTTGTTTAGGACCCAATGAAGAAGATAGGAAATAATATGCATATATATGGGGTGTTATTCCCTATAAATGATTTTGAACTTGTATAGGACTCTCCCATGCTCTTCCCCACATATTTGGTTTATACCCTACTTGTACGGATAAGGTGAAAATAAGGTTTCTTATAGAGTTTTGATTATTTTGTAGGTGGAAAAGAAGATGAATAGGTGAGAGTTATTGGAGTGGGTAAATTAAGACCTATTATAATTCCCTATTTCCATTTATCATAATAGATAACCATGGAAACACTTCTGCTAATTCATTCATCTCAAGCAACCTTTGGTAGATAGTGAAAATAGAGAGTGACTACCAAGTGAGAGAATGCAAAGTTGTTTTTTTAGACATTTTAAGGTCAAAATCATGTAATAGAAGGTATATGGGTCGTAAATAGGTGTCCTAACACATATTAAATATATTGGATTTAGAAATAGAAGGCCACTTGGGTGACAAATGTGATAAATGAGGCCAAGAAGGCTAATGAATGATTGTAAATGGTGAGAACAAGTGTCCAAAATAAGGCTATGAGTTAGGGACACATATGATGACTATTATGGCATGTTTTTAACCCATCCTTGATAGTACATAGTTTTAAAATCTCCCTAGTATGGTGTTGAGCAGTCAAAATAGGCTTAATCATGAAGGCAATTTTAATAAGGTAGCTGAAAGGATCCCTACACTAGTTTTGGAGAGTTTCATGCTTTAGAGAGACACTTGTCCAAGAATGCCTTCCATAAATATAATCTCAACTTCATTCTTCTAAAACATACCTATATTTCATACCTTAACATGTGGCATTGTGACCCTTGAGCTCCACTTTTTTCTCTCTCTTCTCACATTCTATAAATGCAAGCCATTTTAGCTCTTGTATTCTAATTCCACACATGGTATGGAAAGTCCCTACTAGTTTTATATTGTAATATACCTTTTAAATAAGATATCAAATCTAGTTTTGAGTTCAAAAATTATCTTATCTATTTATGTGAAGTGATGTATAATGAAAAGTCAAGTGGTTGATATCTATCCTTGATTTCTCTCAATCTTCCAAGTTTGATGCAAGTTGTTCCACTCTAGTAGGTAACATGAAGTTTTTTCAAGTGTTTAGGTATATTTTCAAGGGTAAAAGTATCATTAGTGTCTAAAATTTATCTGTTATTCAATTACCTTGAGTGCGTCATGTATATCACCTCCATGTTTGAAATACTAATGTTAGAGTAATTCAGGATTCTAAGACTAGTGTTGTGAGTCATGTCTCTTAGTGAACTCATATGATATTCAAGTGGATATATTTATGGTGCATCAAATTAGTAGATTAGGTTAATTCCATGTGTCTTTCTATCCTTTTTCATATAAGTAAATAGTTAGTGTAGGTGATAAACATTCAAGGATCAATTTAAGGAGCTAGCCATTAAACTTAGAGGTCTACCTATACTATAGGAAACCCATAGGCCAAGAGGTATTTAAATGTTTCAAAAATATTAGAGTTGGCTTGAACAACCTCCTCTAGGGTGAAATATTTGGTGACAATAGTTTTAGCATGCTTGGTGGGACCATTGTCCTAAAGACAACTTGTGAAGGTGAATGTTGGTCTTGACAACATCACAACAACATATGGTGTTCTACTCAACATTTGGAAACTCCATTTAAGGTAATATATAGTTATAGACCATTATTTTGTCATATATTTATGTTCATACATTATGGTCCTTACTAGGTCATCTTCTAGTAGAGATTTTAATCCCATAAACCCAACTCTTCAAACTGAACTTCCTCTTAAAGTTCAACATCCTCAACCTATCTTGACCTTTGAAGAATAAGAGGACTTTGAAAGCCAAGAAGATCAAGAGAGTGAATAAGAAATCAAGGAAAACATGGCTAGGCAACATACCTTCCCAACCTTTAACATTGAAAGTCTCATGCATCTCAATGCATATGATGACATACCCCTAATGTTACAAAGAGTGTTCACACATTCAATGGTGAAGGTCATGTCACTCCTAGTGAGCATATTAGGGATATCTCAAACTTTTGTAGTTTACACAATGTCACTAAAGTCAACATTGCAATTAGACTCCTCACCATGTCCTTTAGAGGGAAATAACTTAAATGGTATAAGACATTACTTGGAGGTTGTATCAAAACTTGGGATGATTTTGGAGAGATTTTTACATCAAGGTTTGAAGACAAGATTGATCACACATCACTCATCCATCAACTCAATGTGATTTAAAGAGTCAAGGAGAAAATGCATGATTTTAAGAGAGATTCTAAAGGATTTGGCATAGGCTACCTCCTCCCATGAGACCACCTACAAGTTTTGTTTTTCCTACCTATCTAAGGGTTATTGGCACTAACATATCCATAGTGCTACAGTTCATGGGTGGTTAAACCTTACCTAAAATGTATGACTTTGCCATTAGAGATAAGAATGGCATAATAAGCTAGAAATTTGCCTTCAAAAGTTTCCATGCCTCTACTACCAAATATTTCTGCTATTGCTCCAAATATTTCCAAAGTTCCAAGTACAAATACCAACCTTAGAATTATGCCTAAGATGATAGAAGATACTATTGATTGGTAGGCAAGATCTAATGATTTTGAGGCTCAACTTAGGAAAATAAATCTAAAGTATGGTGTGCATAAAAAACCCTATCCTTATCCTCAACAAGGAAATAGGTTCTCACCTCAACAATATGGTCAAGGTAGAGGTCAAGGATAACCTAAATTAAATAGGCCTACCAATGCATACAACCCAACCTCTACTTCCAACATAAGATCAATGGTATCGATGCATAAAAACTTGGTACAATGAGAGGAATGGAAACAAGGTAAGTTCATGGATTTAAATGAAATTGGAGAGAAAGATTTAGTTGCTCAAGGAGGAGTCACTCCTCAAATATCAATAGAAGATGAAGTTCTCATGCAGACAAATGAAGGATGGCAACCTCAAAGAGTGAGTTTCACTAACTTTATAGTTGAATATAATTATGTCCTTAATCAGAATGTTTAAGTTAAATACAATACTAGAGAAAAGGGGAGGCCTTGGGAGATGCTCATGGTGTTGGCACAAGTTCAAATAGTCCTCCTATAAGGTAACAAGGTGTGACTGCTAGCATGATAGTCCCTATAATTCTTGCATCCACTCCAAATTATAATGTTGGAAGGCCTACTCAAAGTGATCCAATGTATTAAGCTCCAAACAATTCACTTCCTTCAAGGACTCAAGAAAATGTGAGTACTCCTACTGTGAATATTATGGATTCTTTGAAGAGTGCTAAGGCATCTATGTCTCTTTGGGAGATGCTTCACTTGCCTAGTCAAAAGGAAATTTTACAAAAGAAACTATCTCAAATTCATGTTAATCCTCAGCCAACAAGTCAATAGTGGTGTTTCCCTCACTAATGATCCTAATCACATTGTGTAACCCTCTTCTAAATATAAAAATCCTCCATCCTTCTACCTCAATCTCATTGTGGGGGACAAACTTGTTCACAAATGCGTAGTGGATAGTGGGGATAATACTTTAGTGATTCCCAAGGTTGGAGCTGATAAATTTCACCTAAAATATGAATCATATAGTAAGGGGGTATTACAACTTGATTCTACACTTATTAAGTTAGTTCAAATTTTTTCCTTCCTGATTATCCTAGCTTCCCCATCCTTTAATAAATTATGGTTGTTAACTTGCCTACTCACTTTTATATCTGACTCTCAAGGGATTTCATGGCCAAGATAGGAGGATACCTTTCAGATGATTAGTCCTTCTTGGCCTTTAGTCCAAGGTATGGATAAAAATTAACCACTAAAACTCAACCACTAGCTAATTTTCACATTGAGCCCTATGTATAAGCAAGCTCTAATTTTAGTTGTGTCATCAATGATCAAAAGGAGTCTATTATGGATGATGGGAAATATTATAATATTGAGGGCATATCTAATCTATTTCTAGATGAGTATGGTGTAGACACTTATGGATATGATCCATACACTTACTTTGAGCAAAATGACCTTCGCACATACATCATCCTTGAGGGATTATATGAGTAATGTGAGGTAAGCATTGAACATTCATTTTCACAAGCTACTGAGGGAAATTAACTCATTCAAATGTATGATGATGATAGTTTTCAAAGCATGATAGATCAATATGATGATAGGAATAATGCCATTCTACCTGCACTTAATGAAAGAGTCATTGAAGATGATAACCATGAAGAGGAAGATAACCTATGGCAAAGGTTCAATGCCATAAGTCAAGAGTTTGATCAATTAAGTTAGTCTACTACTCCTAATAAGTGTATATATAATGGTAAGTTTATTGATGAGCTTAACAAGTATGAAGTTGAGTGTCTTTTAAAACATAAAGGAGAATGCCTTGTTAAGAATGAAGATGAGCATGAAGATACTATGCAAGAAGCTACAGTCATGGAAGAGTATAGTGAGATCAAAATATAAGATGTTGTTCTTGAGGAGTAGTCAACACCTCAGCTTAATGTTGAGACACTTTCAGATGTGTTGGAGGAAGATAAACTTGATGGTCCTATACTTCAAGTACATTATGAAAGTAAAGGAAGTCAAGTTGATAAAGCCTTGATCACTCCTAATATGTAGTTTGAAGAGTACCAATTGGATATGATAGAGTTTAGACAAGATAAAAGCTCTAAGATTATTGGAAGGCAAGAAGGAGTGTCCTTGAAGGATCAAAGTGGCACACATATAGATAGCAAAAGACCTAAAGGTGGTAAGTCCTTTAACCATCAACATGAGTAATTTAATTTGACAAGTGTGTTACACATGATAGGTTGATTTCATGGAGCAATAAGGATGCAAGAGGGACCATCTTTGACCCTGGTTCAAACATGATGAGTTGTTTTTCACCTCAAGTATTAAGGTTTTGTACATATTAGGAGATGTGTTTTTATTTTT
This sequence comes from Torreya grandis, assembly GCA_037957365.1. Taxonomy (NCBI): domain Eukaryota; kingdom Viridiplantae; phylum Streptophyta; class Pinopsida; order Cupressales; family Taxaceae; genus Torreya; species Torreya grandis. The sequence continues at coordinate 50,293 of JARHVA010001930.1, forward strand.
GTTGTATGTGTTTTACCTAAGTTTTCTTGAGAACACATGTCTCTTTATTTAGGTGTGTTGTCTTATGTGTCCTTTTATTCTTGTTTGGTGTGGTTTCAAAGTGAATTTAGTGTCATATCTATGCATAGGTGAATCCGTAACCCAATAGATAGGAGTAGGTTACTGGCCTTTGGCATAGCTAGTTTGTTACCCCTAGGAAATCACCAAGAATGTTGACTATTTTGACCACAAGTCAAAATAGGTCAACCCCTTATAGCTGAAAAAATAACATGGGGTCTAATAGGGTCTTTTAATGTGTACCATGGTCTTATGGGACCAAAATTATGCTTTAAATTTGTCATATTGTTCTAGATAGTCTTATGTTATTTTAAGGCCACCTTTGGAGTCATTAATGAGACTAGTAAAATTTACCATAGAAAAAAATGTTTCAAGATGTCATTCAACATTCATGTGTTAGTTAGGTGTCATAGTAACTATCTTGAATTGACAAACTATAGGTTTCAATGTATAAGGAGTTTAACTATAAAAAGATAGAGTTTGGGTAGTTGTACAACTTATTCAATAGTCCTAACATATATAGTAGGATTAAAAGTGACCCTTCAGGTCCCCTCAACTTAGTTCCATGCTTGATCAGCTTTGACTAGCTCAAAAATGTCATAAAACCATTCTAATTCTCTATCACTCTCTTTTACATGTGAGACTGGTCAATTGGTTTTAGTTTAGTATAGATAATAGGAGGGGAATTGGGTCAAATGATTCTAGGGGATGATGATAACCTTTGTCTACTCAAAGTTCATGGCAATATTTCCAATTTTGGTATACAAGGCTTTATGAACCAATGCTAAGAGTGCTAGTCACTTTTTTCTACTTGCTCATTCCCATACCCTCCAGGGTTCCTCTCTATTTGGATTAGTCCATACAAACCAAGTACTATACATGATGTTGGAGAGTGTGAATACCTTTCCCATGTGGTCGTCAGCCATGTTTGCATGTTTAGAAGTCAAATATTGAGTAGATATTTATCATTTTGCTAGTTGATAACTATATCACAATCTATAGGTAAGTTTCATCAGTTGCAGAAGGTTCCTTCTTCCTCTATTGATTTTGAAATCAATGGTGATGTTGTTTTTCAACTCTCAAAACATGATGATCAGTCTCTCCCAATGAATTTTGGTCTAAAAGTCATCTCTTGATGGAGTGAGAAGTTAGGAAGGATACACATAGTTAGCTTTCTTTACGAGTGCCACTTACAGTCAGGTGGAATTTAGTCTTGGAAAGTCATGGTGGTCAGGCATGGAGATTTAAATATGGTAAGGGGAATCCCAAGGTGTGATCCATTCAAAAGTGAGAAAATTTTTTATGAGAACTAGTTTGATTCATATTCATACACCTTACCTTCATAATTTTGACACTGATGTACACCTACAAGAAGTTTCTATACATGCTAAGCAGAGTTAGAATGCAAGTGTTTGAAGATTGTTTGAGAGCTTAATCGAGTTTGAGGTTATTGAAATTATCATTATGACAAAGATAAAGTCATTATATTACAGAAAGACCTCAAAATATGTCCTTATGTGGAGAAGGTTGCTCTAGAGACACATTACCTTAACTTCTTTGAAATGAGGTTCTGCCCATACACAATACCTTATGATGTTGGAGATATATGAGGTCTAGATAAATCTAATGGATCCTCTATGATAGTATATAACTAAAGGTCACATTCCAAAACAATAATAAGTCATTTAGTTGAGTAGGGATGATGTATGGATCATGATTCAATCCAAGCAAGTGTTGAATGGAAACACTCAGTATACACAGTGTTTCTTAGTCCAAAACTAACCTTGAGACAATTTATAAATGACACCTAGTGTATGGATAATGGTGAGAAGTGAGATAAGTGTTTCAAGATAGAATAGATATATCCCATATCTTAATGATCTAAGATTAGAAAAAATAAGTTAAATATAATACTCAAGTATAGATGACTACCTACAGAGGTTTCCAGGTTAAGAGTGACCTACAACCATACTTAAGAATCCTAAAGACTGACTAGGTAAGAGATGAAGATATGGTTCCAAAGCATGAAATGAAATCATTTGGTTTGAATAGTTATAAGGGATTATAAGAGATAAATATTATGGGGTACAAGGTTTTGACACATGTGAATGCCTACAAGAGCCCTTTTGTTCTCAAAATGGCACTTACCATCCTTGAAGATGATAGTACATGGAGATTGACAGTTTAGAGGTTGGCTTGGTCCTAGGAATGATATGAATATATAAATGTGTGAGGTGAGATTAGAGACTTCAAATAGAGCCTACATATGAAACATAGTTTTCACAACATCCTATAGGAATCTCATTTAATTAAGAACATACACCTACAGTCTGCTATAATAGACAGTCTAGCCTAAGTTAGTGGGAAAGATATGGATTGAGAGGGTTGGAAAAGAAGTAGGGTATGGATCATGTTTGAAATAAAATTAATAGTGTTTTAATTATCATAATTATTTATTTATACCAAATAAATAGGTTAAGGGAAAGGTGGACAAAGCAAGTCCAACCTTACATACAAAAAACCCTACACAGTCATCAACTTGAGAAGTCTATTTTGAGGGTTTTGAATAGTTAAAGGGTATGTTGGTGTGATAAAATGGTGAAAATTGGTATAGATGGTCACTAATACCTAATTAATCCATCCATGACTTCAAAATGTATGATCAAATAGGGGATATTCCCTCTATTCTATCTCAAATAGAGGGCACTCCCAGGTAGTCTAGATTGTAGGTTGGGTGACTGAATGGTAAAGGAATGAGTTAGGAGTCTTGGAAAACTGAAATAAAGGTGTGGGGATTTTTTTTGAGCATGGAAAAATATAAATGATGCCCTGTAGTCCTGAGAAACCACTCAAAGGTGGTTATAGGCCTTGAACACAATCAAGCCTATTAGGCCTAAAGCCCTAATGGGGTCTGAGTTCACTTCCAAGGGAAGATGAACCTTATTATGCATTTTAAAACATTAAGGGGAAGGTATGAGACTATTTTAAACCATTAGTGTTCATAAAACATCTTCAAGGGGGTCATTTTTGGCTCAAACTCACTCCAACGTACACAAAATGCAAAGGAGAAGCTCGATAGGCCAACTTAAGACACTCACACCTATATATACACTAAGCATGGTGACCTAAAGAGATAGGAATGGTTTAAGGAGGTCCTTAAATTTTTTTTTTTGGAATTTTAATGTCCATGTTTTATGAACTATCCCTAAGAAGCAAAATGTGCTAAAACCCTCCTAAATCCTTGTTTAGGACCCGATGAAGAAGATAGGAAAAAATATGCATGTAGAGGGGGTAGTATGGCTTGCAAATGATTTTTAAATTTTATAGGACTCTCCAATGATCTTCCCCACGTATTTTTTCTATACCCTACTTGTATGGATAGGGTGAAAACAAGGTTTATTGTAGAGTTTTAGTTATTTTACAGATGTAGAATAAGATGAACAGGTGAGATATATTAGAGGGGATCAATGGAGACTTATTATAACTCACTATATCCATTTATAACAATATATAACCATGGAAATAGTTTTTCTAATTCATTCATTTTAGGTAGTGTTTGGCAGATAGTGAAAATGAAGAGTGACTGCCAAGTGAGAGGATGAGAAGTTGGGTTTTTAGACCTTTTAATGTATAAATCATGGAATGGAAGACAAAGGGGTCTTATAAATGTGTCTTAAAACCTTTTACATGGATTGGATTGAGAAACTCAAGTCCACTTGGGTGACAAATGTGAGAAATGAGGCCAAAAGGGCTAATGAATGACTGTAGATGGTGAGAATAAGTGTCTAGAAGAAGGATATGAGTTAGGTACACATATTATGACTATTATGGCATGTTTTAAGCCATCCTTGACAATGTATAGGTGTCAAATCTCCCTAGTCTAGTGTTGAGTAGTCAAAAAAGGCCTAATCATGAAGGCAATTTCAAGAAGGCAACTAAAAGGATCCCTGTGCCAGTTTTGGAGAGTTTCATGCTTTAGAGAGACACTTGTCCAAAAAGGCCTTATAGACCTATGTTATCCACTTCATTATTCTAAAAAATTACTGGTTTTCAATCATTGACATGTGGCATTGTGACCCTTGAGCTCCACTTTCTTCTCTCTCTTCTCACATTCTATAAATGTAAGCCATTATGTCTCTTATATTATAATTCCACACCTGGTATGGTGAAGCCCTACTGGTTTGATATTTAACTTTGCATTTTAAATAATATATGAAATCTAATTTTGAGTTTACACATTATCTTGTCTAAGTATGTGAAGTGATGTATAGTGAAAAGTTAAGTGGTTGATATCTATCTTGCTTTCTCTCAATCCTTCCATGTTTGATGCAAGTTGTTCTACTCTAGAAGGTCACATGAAGTGTTTTAAAGTGTATGTATTTATTTTCAAGTGTACAAGTAGCCTTATTGTATGAAACTAATCTCTAGTTCACTTACCTTGAGTAGATTCATGCATATCACCTCCATGTTTGAAATACTAATGTTATAGCAATTCAAGATTCTAAGACTAGTGGTGTGAGTCATGTGTCTTAGTGCACTTATATGATAGTCAAGTGGAGATATTTATAGGGTATCATTTTTTATCCAAATAAACAATTAGTTTAGGTTATAAGCATTAAAGGATCAATCTAGGGAGTTAGCCCTTAAACCTATAGGTCTATCTCTACTATAAGTAACCCACATGCCTAGAGGTATTCTAATGTTGCCAAAATCTTAGAGTAGGCTTGAAAAAAATCCTCTAGGGTGAAAGATTTGGTGATAAAAATAACATGGAGATAATCCTAGGTTATAGGTTGCCTAATGTTGGATTGAATCTCTACATTAAAGGGCTAGCTCCCTTGATGTATCACTTAGGCTCACAAACTAATCTACCAAATTGATAGGAAAAGAGAGATAAAACTACTCTAGTGGATATGATGCACCAAAATAGTTTTAACATTACCAACTAGCTACATATATACTTCAACCATGAGACTAAACAAAAAAAACACTACTCCTAATCTGCCTCTCTACATCAACATTTCACATGAAGGTTGTGAAAGAATGCCTAGGTTAGGAGGACTAGTAGAGAGTACATATAGTGACACTAATGAATATATAACTCACTAAACCTTTAAAACTTCACTTAGACACTTCACAAGACCTACAAATAAGTTTTAAACTAAATATGAATGCAAGAAAAGGATAAACATGCCAAAGAAGCAAAGCTAATCACTTGACAAGATTTACTAGTCATGAACACACATTGAAACCAGTCAAAGGAGGAGGTAAAAAATAATTTTCTCATTGATCAAAGGCTTGAACATGTAAAGGATTTTGCCATACCTAGGTGGAGGATACATACATAACCTATTAAGGCTGAATTTATAGAAAAGTGAGAGAGAAAAGGAGAGAAGGGTGTAGGAGAGGAGTGACAAGTGTCCAAAAGAGAGTTACAAAAAATAATGAGATAGAAACTATCTCAACATATCCTCAAGAACAAATGTTTATCTCCTAAATATGTATTCCTCTACCATATGGCACAAGAGTTTGTAACTTTGCTTAACACTTTGCCTTGATCTTTAAAACTACTCCTCTCTTCACTTGGAAGTGGAAAAATGGCACACTTCAGTCATTAAATCATGTTGAGTCACCTTATTACCCTATTATTGACACCTTGTATCAGTTTATGAGTCTTCATAACTGATGCTATAATGATGATTACAACTTCTTAGGTGTCTTGAAGCCCACTTAGCTCTACCATGGCTATCATTCTTGTAAGTGTCAATTATTGAGTTTGATTTCATTACTAAAATTATTCTATATGAATGGAATATTAATATCATATCATACCTAGAACAACTCATTTGGAGTCATTAAAATCTCACCAAAACCTCCTTTTGCAACAAAATCTCTCACTTGGCTTCAAATCCTTGTAGCCCCAAAAATGTGCAAATCTACATGTGTAGAATAATGCACAAAGGATATTAAAAAAATAAATATATTTTTAAGGACCCAATATCCCATTACATCTCCATGCTAATTTTTAGGACTTGAAACCATGTGGAAGTACACTTTTTTTGCTATTTTCTCTCCTCAATTAGGCCTCCATGCTTATAAATTGAGTTTTGGCCCAAAATAACTCCCACACATGTGAAAATTATAGGAAGTGTTTCATTCACTTTCCCCAGCCTAAGACCATACTCCATATCATTTTTCATCTCTTGAGACCTTATACAGATGGGTGGATCAAGAAATGGTCAAAACCCTAGTCTAGGTATTTATATAGGCTTAAGAGGCATTTGAAGTGTTTTTCATGAAATTTTTATGTTTAAAAGAATGAAAATTATTTGATCATATCTGAATTTTTTTGAGGTAACTCATATGTTAGAATAAAACCATCCAATTGTATTTCATAAGCTTGCAATAGAGGTTCTTGGTTAACAAAATGGTGCATTTACTCTTCTAGGACCAAACTGTTAACTTGGAAGGTACAAAAATTACTTAATAAGACCATAGAGGATTTTATGAGATTATAAGATATATTTATAGGATTAAAAATATTCTCTCATTGATTAGGTTCTCAACACCACCTTGATCATTCAAAAATAGGCTTACAAATGGGCTTTCTTAGCCTATTCTATATAATTCTATACCTTACACATGCTAATAACTACTCAAGAAGGTGATCATGAAACCTAAATAGGTCATACAATTTTTTATAGGGCCAAATAAATCAATTACAAACCATTTAGATCAACCTTACTCTCATCGGGTCATTAGAAGGGGTTTAGGAGGGTTTTAGACATATTTTAGTCTTAATAATAGTTCATAGAGGAAAAGTCCTCATTCTCTCTACTGATGCCACAATATGGAATTAGTAACACCCCTAAAACACCTAAAAACACCATTTTACACCATGCATCTTTTCAATAAATATCTAAGAAAATTTATGAGTCTTTTGGGTGGTTGAACATGCATTTGTGAGGTCTAGAAGTGCGTTTTAGTTTATAGAAGTAGTAACAGTGCTTGATTTAGGTTAGATAGACCTCAATGAGATATGTGGAACCCATAAAAATTTCTACAAGTGGTAAAACAACTAGCATATTTCTCCCAAATGTCTTGCAACTTACTACTTCATTCATTGAGGGTTTAAAGGTAGTTAGGCTTGCTTAGCCCTAATGGATATGTTTGGAGTCTATCCCTATCAACCAAAGGCTCCTACCATCATGATGATCCTTGATTTGGTAATTTATAACATTTAATATTGTTGTAAACCTAAACTCAATGCCATAAATGTATACTTTCTTCATGTTTTTAGTGTAGACCTGTAGGTTTCTATAGATTACTTGTCTATGTAATTGCTAGTTTAGGATATATTCCCTTTAGAACACTTTTTGATGTTATTTACAGTCATATTAAGTTTAAAATGGTTATATAAACCTATTTATACATCCAAAATTCAAGTTATAATTTATGGTTTTGTACTCAATCCTCAACTTCATTATTGTGCATTACATCTTCCCCTTCAAGTTTGAAAACCACTTGATTACTCAAGTAAACCTGTAGGTTGTAGTGGATTGTGAGTCTACAAACCTGAAGTAGATTTTCTTAGTTTTCAAGGATCCCATGAATTATATTTATCAATCACAACTTTAGTTCTTCATATGAAACATTACTTCCTTCTTTATGATACCTGAAGGTGAGTTTGCATCTCTTCAAGTGGGCTTAACTATAGGTAGCTAGGACTATGTGACTACAAATTGAATGTAGGTTTCTTTGATGGAACTTTCTCTTTGAGATGGAACCATTTTAAAAATATACCCTAAAATTTTTGATACTCTTATCTCCTATTGAAAGTGTCCTTTGTATCGTCTCAAATTTCTATCTCTTAGAGGCCTTTTGAACAACTCATCCAGTCACCATGAGTGATGTCTTTTCCATTTAGGCCTGTGGCAACCTGTAGATGCATATTAAGAACCAAGAATCATTAGTGGTATTATATGGAACATGATTTACTGATTTAATATATTTATTAGGGATCAAATAAGCTTAAGTAATTTTGAATCTTCACTTGAAACCCCACAGTAATATTTATAAACTCACACAGTCCCTTGAGTCCACATAGTCAATCCGAGAGTATAGTGGGTTTATGATCTAAGAATTCAGGTTTTAATTACTTTATAGCTTAAAAAAGGAAAAAAAAAATTTGGACTTGCATCCATGAATCATGTATACCTTTATTTAAAACAACATTTGATTTTCAATAGTGATTTACAGGGCTACAGACCTGTAGGTTCATAACCTTCATTTAAAGCTAGGATTGAAAGATAACTCTTGAACCTTGACCTCCAAGATTTACACTCATGATAATGGACATCAAATATCTCTAAATATGATAATCTCTATTCAAGTTTGTGTACAATATAAACAAAAATTTGTGTAATAATATTTCTCTCAGTCATGCTTACAAAATTGTATTATAGAGATATTTTATTCATTTCCCAATGCCACACATGCCAATCTTGGTAAATTAAAGTGTGAGATGGTTTTTAAGACCCTCTAGACTCTCTATTATTTTTCTCATGATTTCAATAGGCTTCAAACTACCATTTCAAGAAGAAGAATAAGCTTGTGGGGTTTATAAGCAGTTTTGGAGTACCTTGGAGTCTTAATGATTGTTCATAAAGGAGAGGGGATCGATATACAAATTGATGCCCAAAATTTTAATTTTTTTAGGACCCCCTCCTCTGGTAAAAATATCAAACCCTGACTCTCTCTCTCCTGGCCATACCATTCACATGAAATCTATCTTTGCAAACTTGTGAAGAGAGTGATAGGGAGAAGGAAGTAAATTATGCAATATTGAGACTTGTACTTGCACTCCAAATGTGGATTTGAATTTTTGGAGTTGAAAACATACCTTTACAATATTTTCACCTGAAGATGAGTTCAATAAGTCCGTATAAGTGCCTGAAAAATACCTCTTAAGAGTTGAAATGCAAGAATCTGACCACTTTTTAACTTTTAATTGTCATATACATGTTATAAACCTATATTTAAAGCTTGTAAAAGTTTAATTTATGGATCATTATATTTTATAATCTTTGACACACGTTGAAGTTAGTTTAAAATATCTTTTTTCTTCATAAAAATTTTACCTTAAAGTTCATAAAAAAACCTTAAAATTTACAAACACGTGAAATGTTTATTATTGTCACTTGGATTTTCACCCTTTGAGGAGAATAAAAATCTCCTCATCCAAGTGGAATAATGGTAACACCTCTAGGCTTATTGGTAGCCTAAGGATGAGGTGAATCTCTAGATAGGGCTAGTTCCCTTGATGTACCAATTTGGATCAAAACTACATTTAACTTTGGGTGGTAAAAAGGGAGAGAGATAAATGAAAGAAAACTAACCTAAGGGAGGTGATACACCAAAATAGATGATGAATTCCAACTAGCATCATGTTACATAAAAAATCAAGAGACAAACTGAACATACACTTCTCCAATCTTCATCTTCTCACATCAATGTTACATTGTGAGGTTATGGATGAATGTGCAAAGCTAGGAGGATTAAACAAGAGGCCTATGAGGGAAATAATGAGTATACTAACTAAATCAAACCTAGAAATATCCTAAAACACTTCACATGCCCTACAAGAAGAAGTTTTCCAACTGGAAATAGGATGCAAGAATGAGACAACATGCTAAGGAATCTATAGTCTTTACTAAGCAAGATACAACATTAAATTAAAAAAAATAAGAAAAGTCATGAAGTGGTAAAAATTAGTAGTATTATTTATCAAAAATGTATTCATTTGAATAAGGATTCACCATACTCAAGTGGATCATTAAGTTCAATGGCCAACATGGCAAGTACTTATAGAACTTGAGAGAGAGAGAAGAGAGAAGTTCAAGGGTCACAAGGACACTTGTAAATCTAAGAGAATCAATTAATTATGTATGAGAAGAGGATATGGGATGAACCATGAAAATTTAGGAATCCCAAGTGTCCATACAATTCATAAAACTCTTGTATAGTGGCATGAAATTCCCTTAACTAGCTCAAAAAAATTGCCTTCATGATTAGACCTATTTTAGCATTCCATAAATAATTAGGGATAGGTAAGATGGTTGGCATTAGTTTTAGTCTTGGTCCTCTGAAATCATTTGAAAATGAGTTATCATCATCTGTAGTCTAGAAAACTCTTCCTCCATGCACCTTGCATACTTGGCTTCCAAAAAGAGATTAGTTACTCATGAAAATACATGGGAGGGAGTTTATGACACATGTAAAGACCCTACATGTACTTATATGAATAAGGAATTATTTAAATTCATCTCACATGAAGTTTTCTATCCTTCTCACTAGTTTGTCCACTAGACCAGTTTTGACTAGTTGAGATGAAGCACCTAGTTTGGACACCTAGGAGTTTTCACTTGGAATTAAATGACAATAAAGAGTTATAAAACTTCTAAATATTTATCCCAAACTTTATATCACCCATTTAAACCTATTTTAGCCTACAAAACACACAAAATGGTCAAAAATACCCTATTTTCACCTTGTCCATACAAGTCTGTACAACTAAAAAGTATTGGGAGTATATTTAGGGAGTCATTTACAAGTTAAAATAGTTTTCATGGTCAAAATATGACATTATATTAGTTATCCAACTCCATTTCTCCAAACTGGTCTTGACTGAGGGTTTAGGTGGGTTTTAGGCCTGTTTGACCTCTTAAGGTTCGTTCATAAAAACCTAAAATTAAATTTGCATAAAAATTAAAATAATGTGGTGTTTAGGACCCATAATAAATTTATAAAACTCATATTTCCTTCATGCGATTCCTCAAAAGATATGAGCATTGAAACTTGACCAATCAGGGTCTTTTCCTTGTTCCTTATAGGTCTGAGTGGGTTTTGCGCTCAATTTTTTTTTTATGGCTTCCCATACAATTTTGAGGTTTTATAATATATTTATTGACCTATTAACATGTTAAAATATGTTTCAATTCATATATAAGGCCAAAAATGTGAATGACCTCCTCTTTGGCCATTAGGTCTAATCCTTGCCTAGTAGGCTTGAGTTGTCCTTAAGGATCAAAATGAGTTCTTGGTGGTTTCCATGATTTAAAATAGATACAATACATATAATTCCATCTCATAAAAATTATCAAATAATGTGTAAATCAATCCCAGGGATAAAAGTGTCATTGTTCTCACACTTGGTCTTTAGACCAAAATCTTGCCTTTAGGCTTGCCTACAACTTTTGCATTTTAGACCTCCCTATTAGATATCCCCCTTATATGAAGTGTTTTATATGTTAATATGAGTATTTTTCAACCTCAAAAAACTTCCTCAAGGTTTCACTCAACTCTTGGCTCATTTTATCACCTATTTTCTTCAAAGCTGCCAACTTATGCACAAGGGAAGTACCCTCTGTCTAAGATAAAACAAAGGGTACTTCCTTTGTCCTCCTAGACATAATGACTATTAGAGGGAATTATACCAGTTTTGAGGAAATCTCACATAAAAATCAGCTCTTGGTCATATGAATATATCCTTCAAAAGTGTAAAAGTCTGAGATAAACTCCTTCACAGGTAGACTGTACGTAGGGGTTTTGGAGAGTAGACTGTGTGTTTCATCATTTAGGCCCCTCTACTTTTTATAAGTCCATCATGAAAAATACATGAAAATTTATTGACCATATGGAGGTGATATCATTCCATCTCATTACTCCAATCCTCTACTTTACTTCCCCATACAATAGTTTAGTCAGGACTGAATGTCATTTGATTATGTTTTATATTGTAAAGATACATGTAGGTGTATGATTGTATGATTTGGGCCTAAGAATAGGGTATATAAAATATTAATGGATCCATGGAGTCACACTTTACTTGTTTTAATTCATTTGTTTCATCCCCAATATTTTACATGCCCTTTACCTTCTTACCTAGGTGACTGAGTGTACTACCCTGACTATGTCTTTAACAGTGAAACCTGTAAGTTTCTTTTAACCCTTTAGTTTAATAAGGATGTTTTAAACCTCCTTAGGGTATATTTGAAACATCCAAAACTTTTTTGGTCTCATTCCTTTTATTCCTAAACACTGCCAACACCTCAAAACTCTCAAATTGCTCACTATATGTATTTAGTCACTTACAACTGAATATATTGGAACTATCAGGACCATTAGGTAACATCTTTCCTTGTAAAATGTGTTATGCCCCTTTGGATAATATTTTAAAAAAATATATTTCACCTTTCAAGGTATGTATTTAGGTCTATAGGCTCATAATCCTCCAAAATCACCTCAAGGCTCTATGGGCACCTACAGGCAGGCTGTAGGTGGACATTTTGTGGTGGAAAAGCCCTGTAGATGCTGAAGGAAGGCACAACATAGTATAAAATTCATCCTTAGGTGAATATTTTATCCTTGAAAACCCTTTTCAATTAATGACCACACCTACACATGAGTATATTCCTTAGATTTTCAACTTAGCAAATAAAGTTTGTTAACAGATCAAATTCCTATAGGTGACATCTGACTATAGTTAGTGCATAAAAGTGTTTTTTTAGCCTCTCCTAAAACCACATCCCATTTTTCATTTGCCCTTAAAACCTTTAAAGGGTTTTATATTTTATATAGGCTATAAAAAATACTCAATTTAAAGTACTAGAGGTCTTTGAGACTATGTTTTATGCTACCCCTAAAACCCATAGGTGCTCTATTTTTCCCTTTCAGGCATAAGGGGCCTGAAACACAGCCATGCATTTTAGGAGTGATTTTAAATTTTTTTTAGAAATCTAATATTAAAAGGAAGTCTATCATGATATTCTCAGCATATCAAGACTAAAATAATATCTCACCACATATTCAACACTCCATATAAGTACCCTAAAAATCTCTGCCAAGTCACTCGTAGATGTTGATTTTTAGTATATGCAGGCAATGGGTAGAATGTGGACAATATGCACTGATTTAGGCCTTTCATGAATATTAAATTCATACCAAAACTTAAAATATATTCCTCACACCTCCAAGAATTTAAAACCACTATAAAGGCCTTCATCATGTCATGCCATCATCATTGAAGGCTATAGGTGCATGGTGAACTGTATACAGGCAGGGAGTATGAATATTCCCCAAACAATATATGATGTATGATAATTAATCACTCACATTCCTTTCAATTATCTTAAAATTCATATTAATCACTATGAAAAACATGAAACATGTTTTAAAACTTTCACTCCAATGTGGTAATCTCCTCTAAGCACCTATAGGTGCATAATAATGGAAAACTTTTGCATGAGTGACTCTATTAACTAAGACAGCCCTTATTCCATCAAATGAAAGACATTTAATTAAATATAATCATTGTGGAAGAGATTTTAACATCTCAATATCCTGACCACAACACCATGGATATGTTAAATACCTCAGCTTATCTCATTAACTTGACTGTGTATGATAGTCATGGGACCAACTAACTGAATAGTACTTTGTGAATGAAAATCATAGAAAATTTGATTGGAAAATGATAATGGAAGGTTAATGGAGATTAAATATCACTTTGGAAATATGTAATTTAACTTAACACAACCCTTTAAATCCATGGACAAGCATAAAGTTTCCAAAAATGGTGAAAACTGCTTGCAACTAAGAAAGTTATATCCTCTTGCAAATTTGCACTACTTGACTCATCTAGACACATTTAAACGTGAAAAAAATCATGGGAGAATTGAGGGGACATATTAAACATAATATATGACTAATATCAACAAGTGAATTGTACAAAGCTGCTCAAACCAAATCAAAACTTGTAGGGTACATAGATTAGTAAGTATATTTGAAAGGTCAAATTCTTAGGAATGGATCATAAAGCTCAGACCACCATTAATCTACAAAAAAACATAAAATGTAATTTTTATAAGTGTGTAATACACCCAAAATATCATTTTTCCTGAAACCTCTTGTGCTGACCGTACCAAGTACAAACCTGCAGGTCATTTCTACTTGCTAAGAAGGGTGAAAAAGGAGTAGAACGGTTTTGGACCAAAAATGACACTTCTAGAACAAACCAAACATTTAAATAAGCTTGGGGAAGTCAAAGAGACATACCATGATCTTCTCCCATGTGGCACACTTTCCAATGAGCTGTACAAGTGCCATTTTCTTCTCTTTTCTCAAGAAAATTACCCTTTTTCTGAAGAACCTACCACTTTTTAGTTACTTAAGATATAAGAGGACACATGGGGCATGAAATCACCATTTTTATCCTTCAAACTTCCCAAAAAATCCATACAACTTATTAAATGCACCTTTTTTGACCTCAAAATGACCCAAAATGACTAAAAGAACTAAAATAACTAAGGACCAAGGCTATTATAACATCAAATGACATTAATTAACCTAAAAACCACCTCGTGACATAATATTAAACCTCATATAGACCTTTAAAATCAATTTTTTACCAATAGGTGTCCCAATTTGACTTAAAAGTCAAATTTGCTTAACAAATTGGTGACTTATAGGGGTAGTATGCTTACTATACTAACTAAACCATTAGCCTTATCAATCCATTAGGCTTAGGGAGTCATATAAAGTATGAAAAAAACAAGGAGACCTTTGACCACAATATTGACCAAGACAAGACAACTAATTGACTACCCCAACCACACAAAACAAAGAACACACACAAGCAAAACAAACACACAACAAGACACACACACATGTGCTCAAGGCACTTAAGGGAATATGAAAACAAACTATTATGAAAAACTAGAGACTAAGCATACCTCTTTTCCAGGATCAAAAAGAAAGCTTCTCAAATCATCTTCATGTTGAGATGAAACATAGTGCCAACATGTTTCTCCTTGAATTGGGTGCTTTGTAGATCAGACCTATTCCTTGGCACTTAACTTGACTTTTTCTCAAGTAGATCATACTCAAATAGGTCTCCAATGTAGATATATTCCCCATGAACATTTTCACATACTTCATAATGCTACCGACTCTTCATTTAATGGTCAACTTGCATCTTTTTTGCAGGCATGGCTTCAAGAGGATTGATTTCTTGTTCCTTATAAGATTGAGGCCAATAGGAGATTATTCCATCCTTTAAGAGCTGATGTGTTTCTCCCAACTAGATGAGAGGATGATATACAATCTTGATTAATTCAAACACATCATCATGAAAAGTATATGCTTATTTGAAGGACAAATTTGAAAGATTACTTTTCCTTTACATACTTACTTGAGTGCCAAAGCTGCCTTCTCCATCTTTGACCAGATCATAGCCTCCTTAAAGAGGAGTATATCATTCTCAAATGGCTACAAAAATATTGTGCCAATACTTATTGAGAACTATTCATTGCCTATCCATGGTATCTAATAAAGTGATGGAAGAGCTAATGATCATTTCTTCCTTTTTGGCAAAAGAAAGACATTCTTCCTCATCAATCCAATCAAAAATTTCAACACAAGAGACCACCTTTTATTCATCATTTATGACCTCTTGAGGGATTTAAAATTATGTCTCATCTATCATAATCTGATCTTTCTTCTCAATGGATGTAAGATCTTCGATCTCCTTCTTTGTGATTCTAGGACTAGGCATCTTGAAATCATGTGACTTA
Source organism: Torreya grandis (assembly GCA_037957365.1). Taxonomy (NCBI): domain Eukaryota; kingdom Viridiplantae; phylum Streptophyta; class Pinopsida; order Cupressales; family Taxaceae; genus Torreya; species Torreya grandis. The sequence goes on from JARHVA010001930.1 coordinate 65,982, forward strand.
GTCCAATGAGGTTGCCTAGGAGCTAGGATTTCTTCAAGAAAGAATTATGAGTTTTTATCAACCAAATTATCATAATTAGGTTCCCATACCATAGGTACATCAAGGCAAAGGTTTATAGGGTGAGCACAAGATGAACTAGTTGGTGGAGGTGGCACATAGAACTCAAAATCAGATTGGGAATGGAATGCAGGGGATTCCTTTGGAAGATCTTGAGGAAGGGGAGCCAGACCTTGGGCTAAAACAACTTGATTATCATATTTACACTTTAAAATAACTTTGTTTACATCTGATTTAGCTTTATAATTATCTTTAGTGAGGTTAGATGGGGTATGTTTAGGCATAGGATCTTCTTTTGGGTCTAAACCTTCCATCACACCTTGACTCAATAATCTCATCTTTAATTCTAACTCTTCAATTTTCTTGGATAGACTCTCTTGAAAAAGTATCTCTTGAAGTTAATATGAATCATCATGAGGATGAGGAATACAAGGGGTTTCATATGGAGTATAAGAGGTTTTTTGAAGAAGGGTGGGAGGAGTTTTCAAAGGATCAACTTCATTCATAACTTCACACTCCTTATCAAACAAACTCATATCTTCTTTCTTTCCCCATGATTCCACTATCTTACTCCAACTTAGAATGTTAGGATTAGAAGTCTTTTCTTGAAGAAGGGTGGGAGGGGTTTGTATAGGATCAATCTCATTCTCAACTTCACACTCTTTTTCAAGACTTTTCTCCTCTTTTATTCCCCATGACTCCACTATCTTATTCTAGATTAGGATGTTAGGATTAAAAGCCTCTTTTTGAGGTGGTTGGAATGCAATGTGAGGAGGCAATGAGGGCTTTAATTCCACTTCTTTTTATACTAATATGGACTATTATATTTTCTTATTGACCAACTCAATTTGTCTATCAAGGTTTGTTTCAAACACAAGGCTAGTCTTTTCAACTATCCCTTCCACTTGATTTAGAAAATGATGACTTTGGAAATTTTGATTGGACTCATGAGTAGGGATCAAATATGGCTGATAGAAAACTTGGGGAAATGGATATGAATGTTGATAGACTTGGTAAGGCTTAATCTCATGAATGCTTAGGTTATCCTCCAAGGATTAAATCAAACCACTCAAATCTATCATCTCATTTGTAAGCCTTTACTAATTGGCTCTCTCAATCGGTGACCACTCTCTTTTGACCAAATATAAGGCATCTCTCACCTTGTGAATTAAATTTATAGGGACCTATTGACCACATACTCTTAGAGTATCAAGCTCCAACATGTACCTCTCATATCCCAAAAGTGTTTGCTTGAAGGTGGAAATGGATGGAGTTGAGGAATGGCTAAGTTGATTAGGAGAAGCAAGATATTGAAGAGGCTAGCTATAAGACTAATATAAATCATGACAAGGATAGATATAGTGCTGATAAGGATCATGATGGGGTTGGAAATTTTCTTTACAAGACTGGTAAGATTCAAACCAAGGCTGATTAAGAACATGCTCTTGTTGATAGAGAATGGTACAAGCTTTAAATGTCTCGCCAACTTGTGTAAGATAAATCTCAACACCAAAATTAGCCATGAAACCTAATTGAAAGAAAGAATACAAAGGAAAATGTAACCAACAATATTTGAAAAGAAACTTGGGTTGCTTGACCAACTGATGTATTGTTAGAGTCACCATTGATGCTTTGATAGATGCCTCTAAAGGTTGATTATTGGGAGACAACACCAAAAATCTCTCAACTTCTTGGACCAAGAGTCCCATTGAGCATGCTAAAAATTGTTGTCACTTGGATTTTTACCCTTTGAGGATATGGAAAATCACTCCTCATCTAAGTGGCATAATGGAAACACCTCTAGGCTTGTGGGTAGCCTAAGGATGAGGTGAATCTCTAGATAGGGCTAGCTCCCTTGATGTACCACTTTGGATTACAACTACACTTAACTTTGGGGGGTAAAAAGGGAGAGAGATAATGAAAATAAAACTAACCTAAGGGAGGTGATACACCAAAATAGATGATGACTTCCAACCATTAGCATGTTATACAAGAAATCAAGAGATAAACTGAATAATACGACATGATCTTGGGTCTCTAGAGGTCTTGGGGAATTAAATAATTTATGAATTTCATTAATATCCTATGTAATGAGACCATTACACATGGAATTATCTTGGAGCTCTTAAAAGGTCCCAACACTTTGCCATTTATTCAATTTTTCCTCTAGTTGCAGGTTGATGGAATGCTTCCACATGGGGTCTTATTGCTGAATTTTATATTCGAGAGACTTAGATGTGCACTTTGTTTTGTTGTGTCCCAATTTAATGGGATCATGCCATTTAGCGTCATCTTAGGAATTTGAGGCTCTTTAAAATTTTAGCTTTAGTTGATTGTGATTGGGCTTCCAGATTGATGACATGCATCACAATCTTGAGGCTCTAGAGTTTCATTGCATTTTGAATAAATGGTTAAGTAATTTTTCCTTCATTGGGTGCCAAAGTGAAGGGGATGATGCCATGTGGCACCATATCAAGACTCTAGAGGCTCATTTTATTTTATAGAAATGGCTAAGTCAAAATTCAGCCACAGGCTTGAGTGAATGGAATTTTGACACTTGGCACAATCTAGGGACATAAAGACTCAGAGAAAATATGAATAAAAGCTAAGGAAACACACTCTAAGCAAAACCTTAATGATTCAATCCTGAAATTGAAATAAAAAATTGAATAAGCCTAAAATAAAGCTTGAAATAGACTAAGTAAAGAGTTCAAAGACTTAGAATAAATTATAGACTTAGACCAATAAATTCAATTCTAAATATGAATAATTAGTTCAAAATTCAAATGCAAAGCTTAATTATCATGATAAAACCATAAGTTGAATCATATTTTGACAAACAAACATCACTAGAAAGCCTAAATTTTCTCAATAATTAAGCCTAAGACCAATGAAATAAATTATTTTAAAGAGGCCCCTTTTGATTTATTATTCTAAGAAAGGTCATGATCTAAAAATTAAAGCACAAACATTCCAAAGTTATATTTTTTTTGAAAGATCAATGAGCAATACAAACCATATCTCAAACATTAAAACTAGACGATTAAAGACCATGAAGGCACCCCTTTTCTTTGATTTAAATTAAAAGACATGAATCACTTTAACTTAGATGTTATTATGAATACAAGCCCAAATTAATTAAGGAGATACTTCAATAGACCAATTTTCTTAGTTTAAATTTTTAAGGAAAAGATGATTAAAACATTATGAGCAAATGGCTAAGTAAATCTAGATCAATTTTAATCCAAACATTCAAAATATTAAAGGTCAAAATATGATGGGAAATCAAATGATACATCATTTAGACCAAAGATTAAGATGAGAACATACTTAGCAGGTTTTGAAGATAAGTAACATTGAGAAATAGAACCATAAAAATGAGCAAGAATGGAGAATAAAAGCAAACATGTTAAATCAAGAGGAGCCTCATTTCAAGAATTGGGGATGGGGTGTGTTGGAAACCACATAAAGAAAATAAATAAATATAATGACTCCTTAGTCTAAATTAAGACTATTAATCAATGCATTTTAATTGACTAATAGCCAAGGATATATAATTACCCCTTACATTTTATCATTCTTCTATTCAGAGATCAACTCTGCTTTGATACCATTGTTACGAATTCAAAGAGCTAAATAAAGATTTAATTCATGCACCATAGAGCTGAACACAAAAAATTTTACCCACAAAATAATATTGTACTCTATTCGCTATTCTGATTATAAAATAATATGGGAGTTACATACTTATAAGAAACTCATTCTTAACTTCTCTCCATCAATTTCTCTCCCCAAAATCTCTTAACTTATACAAACTCTATTTACAATATATTGTTATAACCTTTAACAATATATCTCAACAATATACTATATTCAAACCTATTATCATAATATTGTTATACAACAATATTTTGATTAACCAATTACTAATTACTAATCAAATTAATATTTACCTTTCGATAAATACCCATAATGTAAAAGCTAATTCCTAATAAGATAGGCAAATTATACATGCTCCCATAACCTTGATGTCCAAATTGACACATAATCATGTTTTCACTACTATTCAGGAGCATCGAAACATTGATAATAAATGTTAAAATTGAAGCAATAGCTAGAGAACTCCAATTATGGTGTTTCATGGCTAGAAACTGGCATTGACAACATATTCAAGATGGCAGATAACATTAGTGACTAGGTTCTTGGCCTTTTATTATGCTTGGTGGAGATACCCAACACCCATTCAAGAGTCAAGAATGCCCTCCCAATACAAGAATAATGTATTTTTTAAGCCTAACTTTAGACATGCATAAAATGGAAATTGTAAGTCATTTGGATGAATTGAAATAACCCTCGTGTGCATGTTGAATCCTTATAATATCACCCCAAATCATGTTGATGAAACGTTCAAGACCATTCCATGGCACAAGTTGCAGTAATGGGTCCTAAAATATAACTTTTTGTAGTGAAAAAATAAGTTCTTGAGATCTCCAACTTGTATTTATGCCTTTGAGACCTCTAATTGAAAATCTATCACTTTAAAAATGTCTATATAGGTAAATGGCACATATATATAGGAAATTTACACATCTATATAGCTAAATGATAAGACCGTGATGTCCAAATCCATTTGGATGCATACTTACACAATTGTTTAGGAGTTTGGAAACACTGACAACAAATACTATCAAAGTCGAAGTGGCAATTGTAGAACTCTGCCTCTAGTGCTTCATGAAAGGAAATTGGTGCTACCAACATGTATAAGGTATAAGATAACATTTATGGTTAGGTTATTAGCTCCCATCATGCCCAGTTTAGAAACCCACTTCTTGTTCAGGCCTCAATAATGCCCTAAATCTGTAATAACTAAGTACTTTTATTAGGCCTATCTTAGCTTCATGAATATGAAATTATTTACTATCAGTGCCAACTGTGTGAAGGTAAAATCTTATTTGGAACCTATAACCTTCAAAAAAATGTTAGTAAGTATTTGAAAATTAAATTTATATGTACTAACTAAAAAATCTAAAACATTTGATAAAATTGATTTCATCTATATTTGACAGGTTAACATACTTTCAAATTTAAATCCAATGAACCACTATGATATGCTCTAATCTTGATAATAGAAAGAATAGCTTCATGGTCTGACTCATGAACTTCTATAGATTCCCATTTAATACCCTCCCATGATATTTGATAAACTGAATATTTGTTTCAAGAACCAAATGTGAATAGTGAAATATCTTCCTATGTGTTTCAAAGTCTTTGAAAAATTGTACATCTAAATTTTTGATAGGATATCATTGAAGCCAAGTTTCAGTGACTACCACAGACTTAATGGGATAGTCAATATTTTCTCCATCTATGATTTGGGTGCCAATTTTTTTATTTTCATATACACACCAACATAATTAGTAATTTTCTCCCTCTTCATTGTCCTCTTTGTAATAATTGCAAAAACATGCCCTATATCATAGAAAAACAATTTTTAATGACACTATCATTATAGATAATGAAAATAAATAGTACATAAAGATTAATCTTCTACTTGGTTGTAGTAGTATAGATACATGGTCAAAGTCATATGATGATGGCATATCTGTAAGTTATAGTGTATCTCTATATTATGTTGATAGTACAAACCCTAGATCTTTGTTGCTAGTTAATAAGCTAAAACAAAGAATTTTACAATTTCAAAGATCACATGAAGTCCAAATTTAAAATTGGTAGCAAAGTGAAATGAATCATAAAAAATAATGTAATAAGATTAAAGGCTAGGCTATAAACCCTTGCACACGTGGAAGAAGTATGATGATTAATGATAGAAATCTTGAGGTGCATGAACAAACATCAAGATTCATAGGAGTGATTAGTAGCATACAATAAGATTTGGGGTGTGTTTAGACACATACTAGGTTTTAATAACCTATTTGGAGAAAATCATAAATCAACCATGTGTTAAGCAGGCACTCAAAGTTTGACAAGGCTAAGGACTTAGCCAATTTTGCATTTTCCTTTGATTTTGTTTTCAAAATTTGGTCAATTATTGAATTCTAAAAATGAATTACTCAAATAAGATATTTTGACTTGGAGATGTTAGCTTTGACCATCTTTGACTTAAATTGACTATTTATGGTCAAAAGACTCAACATTCTTTAGCTTTTTTATTTTCATTCAAAAATTGGGATAACAAGTTGGAATAAATTCAACTAGGAAATATTGGTTTTTTTTGTCTATTTAAATAGAAATGTGTTGCTTCTAGAAAATTATTTGATAGATGGTTGAATTATGTATGCAAGACAATGATGGGGATTTAGGTTAATTTTTGTATAAAGTTTCAAAAAGGGGTGTTTATGGACCTATTTTAAAATTCAAATATGAAAAGGTGCAAAATAAGTATGCCATTATGGAATGTGGTTCAATCTGTGTTTAATAAATTTTTGCAAAATCCTAATGTTGATTTTAGTGATATTGTGTTCAAATCCTCTCATAGATGGGTTGACATTGAGAATGTACCAACCCAATTATAGAATTTTCTTCACTATGATTTTAAACCAGTCAGAGAAGTATTATATATATATATATATATATATATATATATATATATATATATATATATATATATAAAATCCTTAGCACACATGCATTTTATGGTTTTGATGTCCTTAGAGCCATTAGAGGTTTTCATGAAAACCTTAGTCTTTAAGGTTAAAGGTGAATCCTATACCTATTTGATTAATGGTCTAGGTGGTATTAATGATTGATTTTTCTATAAAAAATATGGTCACCTTAAGAATAATATCCCTATGATAAACATAAATGGTAAGAGTTTTAATAATAACTAGAAAAGTGATCCTCAGGCTTGTAGGATTAAGAGTGATGATTTTGCTGATAAGTCTATTGTTGAAGTGGATATGCAAGATAAACCCTACTTTGATCTTGATAAAATTAGTGGCATAACACCTCATGATTTCCAGTAGGGATTTAAACTTTGAAGTAACTAACGAGTATGACATTAACATTGCTACCCTAGCCATGTCTTCAGTTGATCCCCCTTCTTTTGTTGTTCCTCCTATGTCTATTGAAAATGAGGTGGAGGTGGGAACTAGTCCACTGTCTTTAACCTCAGAACCTAATGGATCTAAGGGTAAGGAAGTTCTTTGTGGGGATTAGGATAAGGTCCCTTCTATTTCTTTTACCTTGTTGACATTTGATTTTGGTGTGTTAATGGATGAGTTTGTTCCCATGGTTTTTTCTCCTATAATGGATGGTAAGCAAGAGGAAAAGGTGGCATTAACAGAGAAATATCCACTTAATCCAATGTCTATCTTCTGTTCAGAACTTAAGAGAAATTCTTAATTAACTTAATTATTACTAAAGTCTTGTCTTGTGTATTTTTCAATCTCATATCTTTCTCAATAAATAAATAAAAATATAGCAGTGTCCCAATTGGGATCGGGGATACCTCTGGGTTTAAATAAAAATATATCAAAAGCTATGGAAATTTTCATCTATTGTGGTTTTATTCACTAATTTGATGTTGGAATAAAATGGAGATGTATTGCCAATCTCCTTCCTTAACATTCACACTTTTTTTCCCATGATAATCCACTTATGAAATGAAAAAAATTATATTTAAAAAATTTTAATGATTGGCCAAAAAAAATGAAATCACTTTGGCACTACTTATAAAACAAACTAAATTTTGACACTCCTAAATTTTTTAATCAAATGGTCCAAAAATTCCTTCTACATGTATGTAAATATAATTAATGAATCCCTTTATTGAGATTCATATACATTCAATAATTTATGATGATCACATACCACCTAAAATACATAATAGTTAACTTAAAAAATATCATAAATGCACTAAGAACATACATTACTCCTCACTTAGCAATGTTGTGAGGTGGAAGGGAGAAAGTGAGGATAAGGAAAAAATTAAAGTTAAGAAACCTTTTGTAGTTTCAATAATAAAATGAACTAAGAGAGTAATGAAACATAATTCAATGCCCACGATTAAAAAATGTGTAAATAATCTAAAGGTTGAGTAGATAATTATAGGCATTGTGTTTTGTTTGGATTCCCACTTGTTATGCATTCATATATCATTTATATTCCAACCATAATTAATATGGAGAGTGCATTATATACACGTCCTACCCTAGTTCACTTATGGGTAATGATGGCCAATGTCTTAAGCACTTCCCCATCTCTCTTTGAGCAACTTATGCATCCCATGAGTTGTGTTAATTAATGTTGATTTATTTAACATTTTTCTTGAAAATTTGTGTTATGTTAAACCTTGATCATTAAATATCTATCAATGTGAAACTACCATAAGTTTAATTTAAGATTCATGTATGCCCATGCCTTATTCTATAAGTGTCCCTATTTTTGAAAAATATAGAATGATGGAAACTAATAATGGCTAAGGGATACTAATGGAAACTAATTTTTAGTTGAAAACAGTTTTATTTTAAATATATAGGATGGAAAATAATGAGGATTAAGGGCTACTAATGAAAAATACATTTTTGGTGGAAAACCAAATTTTATTTTAGTCTAACAAATTTCAATGAACCTACTTGATAGTTAAAAGTTCATGTTGTTGAACAGGGCCAAGGTGTTCCTTTATGGAATATGGGGAAATTTAGGAAGTAGGGTTATTCAATCTTAGTATCTAATCCCAACATGTGGGATCAATGTATGTATAGTCACATTTTGGGTTTAAATAAATATTGATTATTTTAACATCATGCATATGTCTTATATTCTTTTGGAAAGTAATGTCAAGTGTTTAATGGCATATTTTCATTATAAATGTCATTTTTATTTAAAATTATAAACATTTTCTTCATAATATATAATAAATTTATTTTTCATACCAAATAAATATTCATGATAAATACAATGCACCTCATTGCAGGGTAACCGACTATAAATGCGAAGATGGCTTACTTTGTGATGCTCGATATAAGGTGAAGTGGTTAAAGGGGGAAGTAAATAAATAATGATTATAACATGGACACACCATTGAAGGTTTATATTTCAAATAATGGAATATGTTCCCCTCCCCCCTGTTAACCATGCATATAAAAATGAAATGAGGTGATTATATTTGAATTGCTTTCCCTGGATGATAGGGATAGCTTGAGCTCAATCGAATGTAAGGTAAATAGTGACCAAATGTCTAGGCAACAAGAAAATTTATGGAGAAAACTAAGTTAACATAAAGGAAACAATCACCACTTTCACAAAGTTTGTGGGACCTACCAACCACATCAACACAAATTCAAATACACTGACTAGATAATGTGCTCTATATAAAACATTAATAAGTAAGCTTATAATAAAAAAGGTGTAAACATTTTCATCAAGATTTGTGATCATAAATCAATACATTTCCAAAGGAAAATCTAACATCATGAAGGGTCTAAGATTGAGTATTGATGTTTCAAAATATAATGTCATTATTGTTGATCAATCAATGCCAAAGATCATATTGTAGCATGATCTCAGATAGGTCTATAAATAATAGATGCAAAAAAATTGAGAATTCATCCAATATTAATGCCTACAGAACCTTGACTATGATGTGAAGATGAACAACGGTTGATGTTGATGCAGTCACCAAGTGTGATGTGTAAACACTAATATTTCAAACATTATCAATTACTAATGATTTTTATCTTGCAGGAACCCATTGAGTCTCAATCTCCCTGAGTGCACAACTTAAAGGGTATATCAAGAAAGGGGTGGGCAGACCATTGATGTTTCATAGGATTGTTGTCCCTTATTACCACTTGCTATCTACACAACCATCTCCTACAAACATTCTTTTAAGCTTTGCTACCTCTTTTGCACCCTTCTCTAGTCATTTTATACCTTCATTAGCCCTTCCCATGCCTAAATTAATTTTTGATGATTTAAAATATAAAGTTGGCTCCATTGACCCTATACTCTAATTGACAAAACTTATTTAGGGTCTAGGTTGGTCCTTAGATGACCTAGACCAAGACCTAATTTATTTTTATCAATAACAATACAGAGTTGATTGGGATGACCCTATCGGCTAAACTTTTGGAATGATCTAGGGTTAGATTCATCTATATAAACACACTCATTTCATCATTTATAAGAGAAGATGAATAAGAGTTAATTATTCATTTACACTTCATTACAATTTGCTCTTACACCATTCTATTTGAAGAGTCTTAGCTCAAGGTTTCTACTTGGAGATGAATAGTCTTGTAGAAAAGTTTTGGATGCTTTGGCCTTTCTTAGTGATCCTTTCAAACCACAAAAACCTCTTGCGAAGCACCTTTAGCTAAGGGAGATATTGAGTATTGATGAGTTTGTCTCCAAGGTAAGTATCTCTAACTTTGCTCCTTTCTTTAGTAGATAGAAGTAACATAAGTAATGTCTTTTGAATATATTGCTCTCTCCATGCATTAGGGTCTTATCTATACATAGTCTAAATAGGATTCTCTTATGCATGTTTATTTTTCATGTTTATTACCCCCAATTTGTACCGAAAGATTTGGTGAGCACTGGATTAGGCATTTTTACTTTACTTGTCATTTTACTTTTGTGAATATAAAAACATAGGACCTAGTTAGGGTTATTGCATAGTTTTACTTAATTGGAGGCTTTGGAACCCTCCTTAGTGATATTATTATGGTAAGATATCCATTGCCTAGGTCTAGTAGATCCATATTGGTCATGACCCCAGATATATAATGTATCAAAAATTGAAATTGTAAGTAGGATTTATCTTCTCTAAGCTAGGATTGATTTATAGATCAGTTACATTTCTATTTGCATATATTTTGGTGAATCTGACGTGAATCTAACCCTTGAAAATTTTGTTTCACACCATCATTTTTATCATTTTATTATATTTTCCATATTTTTAGTACTTTATCAAACCAATTGATATATTTTTAACTTTATGTGTGTAGGTTTAACATAGTCACTTTAAAATGACTATGTTTTGTCTGTGCACTTCTTCATCAACTATAGGTTATAAGATCGAGCAGTTTGACATAATATTTTATTTAATTCTAGATTAGCATAACTATCAAATGCATTGACTTGGTCTATTGATTCCTTATTATAACATATAGGTCAATGAACACTATTGAATAGGTTGACCCTTTTAATTATTCTTTTTCAACATATAGGGTTTTGTAGAACTTGATCGAACCAGTTGACCTATTTTGTAAAATTTGAAAGCAACAACTAAATCATTACAACATAAAATTTCTCAATATAAATCATCTTTAATCCCACCAAGGTTCCTTTATTTTATCTTTCTATCATTTTAATACTTCTTTTAGCTCCATTTTTCTCAATTTGTCAGTCTTCAAAACTACAACCCTATAGCTAACTAGGTCGACATGGTTGATTTAGTTTTGTAGTCTATCTTCTATTTGAGAGACATAGTTGACCTATTTGAATTTATTTTTAAAAACCTTACTTATGTAGAATAGTAGTGACCCAGTTGACTCTATTATATACTATTTGCATATAGTATTCCCTGAACTGACTCTGAACTATTTTTAATCAAGGAATTAATATTTATGTGCTAATAATTAATTAATATTTTATTTTTAGTTATTTTCATGCTTAGAGTAACTCATATAGTCTAAATAGGTGTTTTTTTTTAAATTTTCATTTTAGTTACACTATTTTACTCTTTTTCACACACTACCAAATCATTAAACATTCAAAAAACATTTGTCTTCCCAAGGCCTACCTACTTAGATTTCATCACCAAGGTGGAAGTTGACTTGGTTTTCTGGCCAAGTATAAATATGTGATTAATGGTAACTATTGGTAAAGGACTTGACACCCTTCTCACTAAAATGTTATGAAGAGGGTAGGCCCCAATACGAATCTAGTACCATTGCCAATATAGATCCCTTTCAAACCAAACATCCTCAAACCAAATTTAGATTGTTTTCTAGTTCCCTATTTCAGCCAACTTTCTTATCACATTAAAATCATATTTTCTTATATTATAATAACACTTAGAATGACCAATTACCTAGCATTTACTTTTTAGTTGATTTCTTGCTCTTTGATCATTATGTTTTGTATTGCAAAACTTGTATTGGCTAGCATTGGTTCAAGGTTTATGATGTGTGACCCAATTAGATCAATCAATTGATCCAATTGTTTGTATGTTTTTTTTTCATTTTTGGTTCAAACTATCTTGAAAAATTATTCCCTTATTTCAGAACACTGTCATCTTGTTTGATAGTCTCTTACATAGTTTTTCTCACCTTCCTATTTGTAATACGCAGTCCACCTAAATGATTTTGTATTTCTCTCTCTATTTTATCCCTTGTCTAGCAGTACACAGTCAACCCATATGACTTTTTAGAATGTATCTTAACAATATCCTATTGACCTAATCAAATTTTTACCTATTGATCGACTCTATTCTCTATTTGATCGACTATGTCCTTGATTCTCCTTCTTCTTTCCTAAATCTCTATTTTTTTTCATCAAGTTTCATGAAATCCCTTATCATAATATTATTAGACAACTTGAATCCATTTAGACAATATATGGGGTGTTATTTTCTTCTTATATTATTATTTTTAGCCTTTGGGGCATATTACGATGCCCATCCACATATTACTTTAGTCTTTGGTGCATCTTGTGATACCCACCGATATATCATTTCAGCCTTTGGGGCATCTTATGATGCCCATCCCTAAATCCAATTACCCATTGGGGCATCATATGATGCCTAATATTTTTTTACATTGCATTTTAAATTTGAAGAAACCTTCCATGACACATAAGCTTGTCTCTCACATGCTCATCCTTGGTATAGATGCTAGCCTAGATCTTCCCCTCTTATCATGCTTTCTAAATTCTTCAAATGAAAGTCATATTTAGCACCCATGTTTGGTTTTCCAAATATGTATGGAGGAGGAATATAAAAATCCATCAATAAAATTAAAAGGCAAATCATTTAAAATAAAATGCAATGATATAAAAAGTAACATTCAAAGTCAAAAGATAAAATCACACCAAAATATGTGATTCAAAGCACATATCCTATATCTAATCAAATCTAAAACTCCATAGTTGGCCTCATGATAGAGCTGAGGCCCATCGGGGTGTGGTAGGTCAGTAGACTCAAATAGGAGAATACGACAACCTCTATGGTGTTACCTAATTTCTCACACAAATATCCAATCTTCACAGTAAACTAATGGATATGTAAGAGGTCATGAGGAATGAGAAACACGTTATGGGAAGGTAGGTCCATTTTAATTTTCATGCATAGAGCCTTCATGGGATGATCTACATACTTCATTTATTGACCTAATATTTTTGAGACTAGGAGAAGTTCTTCATACTCATCAATGTTGAAATTCTTCTTATTTTGACAAACCTAATTTGAGTATCTTGACTTCTCTGAAGAGTACCTTTACCTTTGTTTTTCCTTCATTCTCCCCTCCACCCATTTAATTTCTTCCCTTGACAAGCAAGTGTGATTCTAAATTTATTTTCCCACTTCTGTATTCCCTCTTCTTCACATCTTAAAAATATTCTAGTACCACTTTGTTTTAGTTTTATCTATCCTTAGAACAAAACAACATGCTTGAGAAACTATGTATTATTTTATTTACACCATGGATTTAAATTTTTAGAATTGCTTTGATTTTTTTAACCATTTTCCATTATTGTAATACCCTTTTTGTGGACACCTGCATCTATTTCTACTTTCATGTACTTTTTCTATTATTGAGTGCAGTTGGCTTGTTACTTCTCACTCACCAATGTTATTTTCTCTTTTATGCACATTTTTCCATTGATGATTGAGTAAGGATTGTTGATGTTCACTCATCAATATTATTTTACCATTTACTTATCCATCTTTGTTCAAGTAAGGATTATTAATACTTTTACATTGATGTTTGATTACCATTTTTGGCATGTATCCTTGGTTTGACTTGGTGAGTTTGCATTTCTTACTTAAGGTTTATTTTTTTGAGTTTTTTGATCTTTAGTATCCTTGGATTTTCAGTTACCCTATTTAATCTAAATTTTTTCTTGGTCATTTGGTCTAACATAACACTTGTCACCCCATCTTGTCAAATTTCCAAGTATGTTCCATCCACATAGCATCAGTTATCTTAGCTTCCCTGCATTTGTTTATTTTTGATCTTGAGTTTTGTATCCTTGGGTTTGTCAAAATTAGTCTCTGTGCCCTCCACGATCAAAACTACAAACACAATAGATAACCATTCAATGATAAAGGTAAGTCAACGGACACATACATTACATTTACTTTTTTAGTTATTTTCCTTTTAGTCATTTAATTACAATTATTTTTAATTTAAAATATTATAAATTTTATCTTTAACATTATGTGTTGCTATGTTATTTTCTTGGAGCACCATCCTCTATTGCACTTGAGTTACATGTAATGAGCTTCAAGTGGGTCATATGTATACACATAAGATTTTAAAATTTTATCAATTACTGATACTTTTTATCTTGCAGGAACCCATCAAGTCTTAATTTTTTTAGTGCATGTCTTAAGGGGTGCACCTAGAAAGTGGTGGGCAGACCATTGATGCTTTATAGGATATTTGTCCCTTACCACCACTTATTATATACACAACCATCTCCTAAAAGCATTCCTTTAAGCTTTGCCTCCTCTTTTTCACCCTACTCTAGTCATTTTTTGTTTTCATTAGCTCTTTCCTAGCCTAAGCTCCTTATTGATGGTTTATGATACAATGTCAGCCCCATCGACCCAGTGTACTCTAATTGACAAAAATAATTTAGGGTTTAGGTTGGCCCTTGTCTGACCTAGACCAAGACCTAATTTGATTTTGTTAATAATAATACATAGTTGATTGGGATGACCCTATCGACTAAAATTTTATAAAGGACTAAGGTTAGATTCATCTATATAAACATATTTATTTTATCATTTCTAAGATAAGAGAAGAGCAAGAGTTAATTATTCATTTTCACTTCTTTACAATCTACTCTTCTTCCATTTTACTTGAGGAGTCTTAGCTTAGGGTTTCTACTTGGAGAAGAACCTAGTCTTGTGAAAAAGTCTTGGATGCTTTGGCCTTTCTTAGTTATCCTTAAAAACCATAACAACCTCTTGTGAAGCACCTTTGATCAAAGGAAAGATTGAGTCTCGACGGGTTCATCTCTAAGGTAAGAATATCTAACTTTTCTCCTCTCTTTAGTAGATAGAAGTAGCATAAGTAATGGCTTTTAAA
Source organism: Torreya grandis (assembly GCA_037957365.1). Lineage (NCBI taxonomy): Eukaryota > Viridiplantae > Streptophyta > Pinopsida > Cupressales > Taxaceae > Torreya > Torreya grandis. The sequence goes on from JARHVA010001930.1 coordinate 81,317, forward strand.
TATATTGATCTCTCCATACATTAGGGTCTTACCTATACACAACTTAAATATGATTCTTTTATGCATGTTTAGTTTTCAAGTTTATTACCCACACTTTATGCCACAAAATTTGGTGAGCATTATATTAGACATTACTTTACTTATTATTAGTTTAGTGAATATGAAAATATAGGATCTAATTAGAGTTATTGCATAGTTTTTCTTGACTAGAGGCTTTGGAACCCTCCCTAGTGATATTATTGTGGTAAGAGATCCCTTGGTTAGGTCTAGTGGATCCATCTTGGTCATGACCCCAAATATCTAATGTATCAACAATCAAAAGTGTAATTAGGATTTAGATTCTTTGAGATAAGATTGATTTATAGATCAATTACATTTCCCTTTGCATACATGATGGATAATTTCAATCCTAAGATGTAATAGGAGGCCAAAAAATAATGTTATTAGGGAAATATTCAATCCAAAACCAAGACTATTCAAAGAAATTTTAAATAATCATGATTTGAATCTATAAAATCGTAACAATGTAAATACAAACTATTGTGCAACCTAGGATGGTCTATGAGAATTTTGAAAATAGATAAAATATCAAAACCTTGAATACCAATGATCCAAAAACATATCTAAATAGTGACCAAGGCACTTTTAAAAGTAGAACATATTTTGACAAGCGTCTCTCCCTCTCTTACACAAAAATAGAATTTGAATCTCACACCTATGCATCTATTTTCTCCATTATTCTTATACACTCAAAATAATTATCATACATAGAGGTAATGAAAAACAACATGACTACCCATGGCTACTCTCAAAACACCATTACAAATAAAGGACTAACATTTTTATGTTACCACTATTATTAATTTGAACAACCAAACATGGTTTCAATTAATGGATTCAAAACATGATTGAGATAAACTCAAAGAGAATACATAAAATAATATTAAACACACATCATATGATATTCTATTTCATAATTAATAAGGCATTAAAAATATATAAGAAATTTATTTCCCATAAATAGGGAGAGTCATATACCTACAATCCCTTAACAAACAATCTCCTAAATACCTAAAATCTCTCATTAACAACAAACCTATATATGTAATATTATTGTTGCTCACAACAATTAACTCTCAAATATTATATTTTAACTACTAACAAAATATAAAAATTAGTGAATTATTACTCATGTAATTATTCATATTATAATATTCACTTAAATTCCATATGAGTGTTATTTTTTCTAACATTCCTCATTCAATATTTACATGGTAATTTATGTTTCACATGAATTATGAAGTTAGAGAAGGACTTTATCAACTTCTAATTTCTTATTCACTATTGGGAACTTATCACCAACTGAATTAGTGTGGGAACTTAGAATAGGAACCATCTACCATCAATCATTCATTGTCAGGAACTTAGCTCCAACCAAAGAAGTGTGGGAACTTTGAATAGGAAATATCTATTCAACCTTCATTCTTGTATCTCCAAAACATTTTTTTATGGAGTACACTATGTAGGAAAATAAGAAATTGTCCACTTATTTTCGCACATATAAATAAGAATTGAAAATAAAACAAATGCATCACTATAGCATAAGTGACCCATCGTTAGTGGCTAACGAGAAGCATTGAATGAACTCCATCCTCCAATGCTTCCGACCTCATTCACATTGTTTCTTACTCAATAAATTTTGTAATACGACTCAATTGAATATTATTTTTTAATAATATAACCCCTAATAAGACTAACTCATTTAACATAAAGATGTTGATTACCTTGAAAATATGTCCTTTACATATGACAAAATTTTCAACTCTAAAATTTACAACATAAAAATAACTCTTAAAATACAATGGTTTTATTGACTTAACATGACCATAAATATGCAACTTTTTTCAAAACTAAATTTATATTGACACTATTGACTAATAACAACATGAGCCCCCTGGACCATACAAAAAACATAAAGACTTATAAAACCTAAACTTAAGACATGTATTAACTTAAAAAACAATAAGAAGTAATAAACATAAGAAATAAATCACTAAACTTAAACAAACCGATGAAAAGAAAATGAATTCAAACACTGACTTTTTAGTAACCCACATACTCACCGTAAAAAAGTAAAGGGCTTAAACCTAAAACTAAATACCTAAAATTGTCAGCTTTGTTGAACAATGTGTGATGCCATTATAAATCGATTTTGCTGTATGCATTTGCTTTCTAGTTCAGGTGAATCTCATAAGCAGAACCAGACATGGGAGTGCTGAGGCAAGTATATTTCCAAGTGAGTGGTTTTTATAGCCGACAGGTTCAGAATCTATCGATTTGATGCCAAAGGATCGCTCCAGGGTGGATTCAATAGAGCCTGAGTCAATACATTTGTGAAGGCAAATCTGATGTCATGAAGGGTCTGAGCTTGAGTATTGGCACTCAAAAATTTAATGCCACTGTTATTGATCAATTAATGTCAAATATCAAAATGCAGCATGATCTAAGATAGGTTTATAAAGAATGGATGCAAATAAATTGAGAAGTCATCCGATGTTCATGCATACAGAACCTTAACGGCGATGCAAAAATGAAGACAGTCGATGTTGATGCAGTCACCAAGTGCGATGTAGAGTGTCGATCTCGAGAAGTGCTACCAGGCCAAAAGACAATGTGAATAGGCCAAAAATTCAATCCAAAACCAAGAATAGTCAATGAAATGCCAAAGAAGCTTGATTTGAATTTGCAAAACCCTATCAATGCAAATACAGACTGTTGTGCGGCCTGGGATGGTCTGGGAGAAACTAAAAATAGTTGAATAGCAAATCCTCCAATATCAATGATCCAAAAACATATCTAAATAGTAACTAAGGTGATTTTGAACGCTGAACATATTTTGACAAGCACTTCTCCCTCTCTTACACAAATAGAATTTAAATCTCACACCTACGCATATATTTTCTACTCTACTCTTATGCACTCAAAACAATTACCATACATAGGAGCAATGACGAACAACATGACGGATCCTCACTACTCTCAAACTAATATTGCTCTGATACCACTGTTATTGATTTGAAGGGCCAAACATGATTTCAACTAATTAATTCAAAACATGATTGAGACAAGCTCACATAGAACACAAAGAATAATATTAAACACACAACGTTATATGATCTTCTATTTCATAATTAATCAGGGATTATAAATATATATATGAAATGTCTTTGCTATAAATAGGAAGAGTCACATCCTTACAATCCCTCAACAAGTAATCTCCTAATGATCGAGAGTCTCTCATTAACAACAAATTCATATACATATTATTGTTGTTACTCACAACAATATAACTCTCAAATACTATATTCTAATTACTAATCAAATATAACAACTAGTGAATTATTACTCAAGTAATTATTCACATTAAAATATTCATTCAAATTCCATGTGAGTGTCATTTTTCTTAACAAATTGTCTCATATTGACTACAACTAGTGCTCGAACATGTAACTTTAATGAAATACCATATGTAGTGTCATTTGAATTACTATTTTCACAAGTATTCTCTTAGGATTATAATTTTTGTCTTTTGTTAAATCATTTGATAAAGAGTACAAGGATAAATAAAAATCACAAATGGATAAAAAGATGAATGTCCAAATCTTATCAAAGAAACAAAAAGTTGCGTGAATGAGAAATTTAGTATGCTTGTGGAGAAAGAAAACAAATAGGAAACCATCTAATATAATTCAACTCAAACTATTAATATCATGAAAAATCATACATAGGAATTGAAATAAAATGAAAGGAGAATATAGTCATAGCTTTGATAAGAACTAGTACTTATGGATTCAAATATGAGACATGTAGATAAGTGACCTATAAATAAAAATGAAAGCAAAGGATATCAACAAAGGTAATCAATTATTGCATGTTGAATGATAAGATGAATAAGAAAGAGATGGAGACAAAAGTCTTCCAGACAAAGGATATGGCTGAGAGGAGTAAAATTCTTAAGGACACCGATGAGGTTGAAGAGTAGATCGAGGAAAAATATTGAGAATTAGAGAAAGCTTTCAAAGTCCTTCAGGGTAAGGTTATGTATGAACAAACCTCAACACATGAAATATATGACATAATTGATTTAAAAATGTAGGCCACCAAATAGAAGGCACAAAAAAATAAGGACAAGCCGCTCATACCTAAAAAATCCAAAGAAATTTCTAATAGGATGCAACTAATTCAAGGAACACTAACAAAGTGGGGCTTGTTTGAAAATTGGATCAAGAAGGATTGACTAAATATTTTGAAAGAATAATACACGATTAAAGGGTTACCTAGGGACAAATAATAGAGCTAGTGTGGGGTGATGTTACCTCCTATTTTTACCAAATATAGGATTGAACATCATATTTTTTTTACTTAAAGGATGCAGGAAGGGCACACATTTTTAATGAATAACGCCTAGATGGAAGGGTTACAATATATCCAAATATGATGAAGGCCCTAGTTTTCATATAACCTAGTAGAGCACCATCAAAATCAATAATACATAAGGAGGCTGTTGTGTAAATGTACCAAGAAATTTGGGAATGCTCAGATCATAAGGACTTACCAAGTCTCGACAATCATCGATGATGGAAGTTTGGATGACACAAAATGTGGATCACAATGAAAGGGAAGGAGCTTACGAACAATGGAGCATAAAATAAAGAGATACCAATTCAGGAAACTATCAAAGAATGAGTTTTTAGGCATGTCAATATATAAGACAAACTATTACATGTACTGTACTTAAGCGATCTAATGTAGTATGGCTCAAATATATGAACTTGTTAGTCAAAAAAATTAACTATAAATTAGTCAAATGCCACTATTGTTAGATGGTTTTTACACATTTTATGGTCACACATTTATTAACGATAACCATAAGGCATTGGCTTGAACCTATAAAATCTCATAATTTTTTATAGTTTAGGTTGTGGACGTTATTATTGTTGTAATGTTTTTGGTGCTAATATTGTTATATATTTTATTGTCTAGAGCAAACATGTATTTTTGAATATTAATGCAAATAAGTTGAGATTTCATTAAAGGTTATTGTCATTACCAATATATTTTAATTGATTCTAATATACTTATGATGGTGATTTCTTATTGAATCTTTTCATAATATTTAATTATTGTTTAATACTCCCAAATGTTGTTTCACGTCACATTGTAAATTTTAACAAGGTTCATGGTCTATCATCTTCACAACTAAGACAATTGAACCCTTATAGTCTCTCTCTTTATTCCTGTAGTGAGCATGTAAGTTTAATTGTGTGATATGCCAAATCGATGAGTATCACATTTTAGGATAAACATAATAAAATAGGAAAATACCTTGACTGCGTGTAGATGTGATATTTAGAACATAGGAAAATACCCCAAAAAGAACCAAAAGAAAACAAAAATAAATACTTATAAAGTAACTAGAGGTTATAGAAGAATAAAATAAGAAATAATAATAAAAAATGTTGGGAAAAATACAGAAAGAAAAGGACAAATTAAAAAAGTCAAAAAAATTGGGAAAAAAGTAAAATTTGAATATGTATATATGTACGGAAAAAAAAGAAAAAGAAAAAAAGAAAAGGGGTAGAACAAGAAAAGGTAAAAAAAATGGATTAATTACCAAGTTAAAGTTTGGGAAACAATGATTTTGTGAATTAGGGGTAAATTTTTTCATTGTGAGGTGGTTGTTGAATTGGGTTGTTAAATTTTTGTTGTAATGTTGCATTGGAAATATTTATGTAGATAAGCACAAAATACAAGATATTATTAGGCTTGCCAATTTTTTTGTTGGTTCTTCATGGATTGAAAATATGTATAAAAAGACAACATAAATGTTTAAGTTTGGGGATAATGTTGGAGGGATTATTCATCAATGTTAGAGAATAATTTAATATAGTGTTAATAAACTCAAATACTATCAAAATAATATAATTTTAATAGGCAAAGTTTTTGAAACAATAATCTATGTTGATTCGTAATGAAAAATTTAAATAAATATAATCATGCATAAATAAGCCTCAATTTAGAATTATAGTTGACATGTAAAATTTAGAACTTTAAAAATAAATAAAACTCAACCTACTATTTTTAACAACTGCTATTTTTAGTAAGTCTCACATGTAAATGCACAGTTTTAAAAATATCTAAAAATAAACTAAACACTAGAATTAACTTATCTAATAAATATCAATGGAAGTTCAACTCTGATTATAAAAATATACAATTTTTAAATCTAGAAAAAACTCAAAAATTATATTAAACTATAATTTCAGACCCTAGATGTTACGTATGACCTATGATAAATATTACTTTATAGCTTATAATGTTAAATAGGTTTATACCATTAAATATTATCATTTAGGAATTATTTATTGTATGCGTAAATAGTTAGTTGTCTAAATAAATGTCAAAGTAAGTACAAAAGTGGCCCCATCTAATTAGAGATTGTAAATTGGTATATATTATTGATTTAATCCTGTAAATTTATTTTAAATTTAAGATATAAAGTTAATTTGTAAATTTTATAACTTATAAATTGATTATAAATTAATTGAATTTTAGAAGTCAAATACCTTTATAACTACAACTATTTAAAGTTGGTTATAACTTGAATCATAACAATGTAAAAAAAAAAAAAGAGTTACTTTATAAGGAGATTGAAGACAAATAACTATTGGCATAAATTAAGGTATTATATTGTTTAAATTAGCATATGTTTAGTTAACACAGTCGTTATGCTGTTAATCGTAATGGTTAGTGCTTACATGGTGCAGCAGTTACAAGATTACGGTTCTGTTAACCGAAGTCTCCAGTGTATATAATCATCTACTGTTGTTTAATGTATTACTCAAGTTATTATTATCCTTCATTGGTATCAGATCAATGATCCTCTGATGGAAGCGTAATAACTTTTAAGGGGCAACTGTATTATTGCTCTACCCTTTGTGAATGAAAAATCAGTTTATTTGATCCGATTTCATGACCAAATAGAGATGCAATAGAGAGTCTCATGGCAAGAGAAGAAAGCATTGAAAGTGAACCAATATCAATCATGTAGCATACAATAGAAGCTTTTGTAGAAGGAAGATGGTGGAGATAATCAAAAACATTCTACGCCTTCAATCCCTACGACCTGTGCAGCGTAGCAGTAGAGAAGTGGTGGCCACGGTAGAAGAAGTCTGACTGAAGGAAGCTTGTGAACTTTGACACCAAAAGTGTACAGAGGAAGTAACTAACAAAACAGTGATTCGTAGTAGAAGATTCTGTGGAAGGTTCATTACAATAGATCCTGAATATAAGTCATTCTCACATCATCCTAGCAGATCCGTGTAGTCTATTTTCACATCATCATGTTCATCAAAGAATGCTAAGTATTTGCTGTGCCTGATGGGTCGCTTGATCCAAAGTATAACCTATCCTTGACGTCAAGATATTTTAACAAATATCTCTCTTGGATCCTAAAAGGTTGTAGGTTTGGTTACAAAGTTCATTCTTTTTTAATTTTTGGCATCAAATAGAATCATTTTCTTAAGAGTATATTCTAAGTATTTTGATTGTATTTATTGTTCTAAAGTTTAAAAAGAAAAAAAAAAAAAAATAAAAAAGAAAAAAAATGAATAAATGTTAAAAAAAAAATCCCTAAAAGTCTTTTTGATATAGGTTTATTAAAAATCCAAACTAGTCACCTTTTGTAAGAGTCATTTTGTATATTAAAAGTATAAGAGTCCAAAATTTAAGAAGTGTCGAAAAAAAAAAAAAAAAAAAGGTCATTTTTAGTCAAAGTGTCATATTTATGAGTCAAAAGTCATGTCGTCGTACAGATGCATTATTGATTGAACTCGACGTCCTAAGTCATGTGTTAGTGGGAGAGTTTTGCCTTCAAAAACAACATGCATATGAGTTTCATCGAGACATTGGCTAAGTGAAGCAGCTTCATCTACTGGAGGCTAGAGGATACACGGAGGTTGGAGGACAATTGGCATCCTCTTGTGAGTTTCTTACAATGGAGTCGCTTCATTGCTATGATGAAAATTTTTAGTGTGTTTGTTTTTATGTTTTTCAGTTTATTTTTCAATAAGCTACTGAGCATTATATTCCAGTTTGGTACCTCTTGAAAAAGAACATTGTGGGGAGCAAAAGCACTAAATTAGTGCTTGGTTCTTGGAAAAGGGTTTGTGGTAATCTAAGAAACCATTGAAGTATAGTAGAAACCTCTTGCAACCCTCCAGGTTCATGGTCAACCTATAGCAAAAAACCATATGGGTTTGTGGTAATCCTTGTAATCTGAGAAACCACTGAAGGTGTTAGCAGAGAGAAGTGTTCTTATCACTTCCAAGTTTTTGGTAATCTTACAAGGAAAAACCAAGGTGACACCAAGACCTTGAAGCCACAAAGATGACATGCCACCTCAGAAAGTGAGCAGGTTACACATAGAGTGTAAATCTTTTACAATGTTTGTGTAAATCTTTTACAATGTTTGTAATAAAGGGGGGGATCACTATCAGGAAAAATTATGTTTGTAGAAACAATGTAATAAAGGGGGAAATGTTGGAAAAATATGATATATTACATTGTAAAGCGTAATGATATGTTACACTAGCATAGTGATTAGCATAGTTAGATGTTTTATTTAGATGACAGTTTAGGTGATGCATAGCATAACTGTTTACAGGTTTACAGTTTTATTAACCAATTTATCTTTGTATATATTGCCCTGTTATTGTTCAATAAAAGCATCAAAGTATTGAGTCTTATTTTCCTTCAATAACAAAGGGAGAAACACATAAGCTCTTCAAGTTTTAAAAGTTTTCCACATCTTTCTTCTTTTATACAAACATATTTGAGATTGAATAATCATTTGGAGATAGACCAAACAATAATTTTTATGATGATGAAGTAATTTTTTTGAGTAATATAGATATATTAAGGTTTCTTGATTTATTAATAGTTGGTTATCTAAAGATTATCAATTATTCATATCATTGATGATTGTAGATATGCAATCATATACATGAAACTTTGTGTATTTGATCCAAGTAATAATGAATACCTCATATTTTATGACAAATTATTGATCTATTAATTGTATTTGATTCTCATTTAAATATCATGTTTGTAATCAAGCTCATTTCATTTATTTCTCAATAAAGTTTAATTTAAACCTATAAGATAATTCTTGTCAAAACTCTTGCACATTTTCTTTATGTTTAATTAGATTTCCTTTCTATTCTATTTAGTTTTGTTCCTATTTTTAGCTTGTTGTATTTGTATTTTTAGTTTTGTTTTTATTTAATGTTTAGGTAGATTTCATTTTCTCATAGTTAGACTTAGTTATAATTCATTAGTTGATTTATTTACTATTTTACTTAGGTTACAGATTAATCTTTATTATTTTTAGATTATTTTTTTAGTATTTAAGTTATTTGTTTTCTGATCTATTTCATTTTCTTATTTTATTTGACTTAGATCTTAATCAATTTATATTTTTTTTTGTTGCTTTAGTTATCATTTTTATTTTCTTGTTGTACTTTGTTTCCATTTAGGTATGCTCCCTTATTATTTTATTAGGTTTTGTTTGCTTTTAGTTAAGTATAATTGATTAATTAGTGGTTAGATCTTAATTGCTTGGTTAGTGATTATGTTATTTTTAATTTTGATCTATTTATTTGGTTTCTGCCTTCATTTCTTTTATTTGTCTTTAGGTGTTTTACATTACTTTTCTTTTAGTTTGAATTAGTTTATTTTTGTATCGAGACTGATAAAAAAGAGAAATATGATTCAAAGGATCTAAGATATTTACTTCAAGATATTACCTCACACATAGGATTTATTTTATTGGATAGGTTAGATCATATCTATTTAATCTAATTATGTTTTTACATTGAAAAAAATACTCGATTTTTGAAATATTATGATGCTTAATTCACTATATATATATATATATATATATATATATATATATATATATATATATATATATATATATATATATATAACTATTGAAAAACCCATCTACACATCTTAGGATCAATATTTATTCCATAGATTCCCTACGATTAAATTGTTTCGATTCCAACTTAACCTTCATGATAGGTGAAAGAGTTGATTTATTAATGTGATATTTTCACCATCAACAACTCTTCATGAAATTCATGATTTAAAATCAATAAGAAGTACTTACATGTTTAAATATAATTGAAAATAGTAAAGTTAAAAGCAATGAAAACCTAGGATCTTTGAAAAGACATATTGCACATAGTTTTGCCACATGGCCATCATAAATACAAAGTGATAGGTGTAGACACCATGAAGAATATGAACCACATAAGATAATACAACATGTATTCACATGACATAGGACACATTTGAAGGAATGAACATGAATTGGTATATCTATGAACTCCATTACCATGAAGTTGCATGATCATGACGTGTAGAGAGTTGAGATTCTCAGATGTGGTCAAAACTATAAATTCACAAATAAGTATTTTTTTTGTTGTGGTATAGTCCCTAGGATATTTAATTCATAGTGACCAATATTCTATAAGTCTAAAAAAAGCCTTGTAGAATTAGTCTCTTAGACTCAAGGAAATATTAAATTCATTCCCAAAGCTAAAGATCTAGAGATTATTACCAGTTGGAGTCCGATAACCCTATTTAATGTATCTTACAAGATTCTTGACAAAGTCCTCACCAACTGTGTTCGACTCATCCTACCTGCCATTATTAGACATAAGCAAATAGGATTTATTAGAAGACAATATATTATGGATAATCTTATTTTAGTCTAGTAGGGCATGGCTTGGGCCCGCTCCTTTGTTCCAAGAACTATTTTTTCTAAATTGGACTTTAAAAAGTCTTATGACAAGATTGAGTGGCAATTTATTCTTTCCATGCTCAAGGCTCTCAGCTTTCACCGCTATTTCATTTATAAAGTGTGAAATTTGCTTTATAATGCCTTAACTTTCCTCACTATCAATGGGCATCAAATCATTGGGATCAAGCTCCAGTGGTCTATTTGTTAAGGTTGTCTGCTTGCTCTAACACTTTATGTTTTATCCATTGAATCCCTAGGCTACCTCTTGGCTTAGGAAGTTTAATTGGTAGTGAATTACTTAGGGGGAATATTTTAAGTTCTTGGGCATCCTCTTTAATTTTGATAGCTCACCATTTGAGATTTAGAAATATGTCCTCAATAATATTGAAAGGAAGATTGTGTATTGGATCACTATGCCCCTATATCTAGTGAGCAAGTTCTAGATTTGCACCAAGATCTTGGCTGCCACACATGTTTACTATTCATCCTATTGGGATCCCTTTAAAGCTTCTTATGATAGTTTAGCTAAGATTCTCATAGATTTAATATGGGCTAATTCTAACAGGGCTCAAGGATTTCATCAAGTGGCCTAGGACATTTATTTCCTCCCTTGTGATAAAGGTGGCATGGGCATCATTGACACCTATTGGTAAAGTATGGCCTTGTATGCTAACTGGGTTATTCAGCGTATTGAGGGCAATGAATATTGGAAAATTCTTCCATGACATTGTGTCTATTTGGGCTTTCCATATAGTTAAACTAGTTTTAAGAATATTGGTATTCAATCGCTCTTCATCACTACTATGCTTGTTAATATTATTGGCTCCTTTTTAGTAAAAAGTATATGGAAGGATTTCTAAGTAGTCAAACCCTAATTTAAGTGGGTAGGGGATGGTATTCACATAGGGTTATCTTTTAATGACAATAGATTATGTTGGTCTCATATTCTCACTAATTCTTCCATTCCCCTAGATGAATTACCTGGTATTAAAGCTCTATGATTATTTCATAAAAGGATTCACACTATCTATGATTTGGTTCCCTCTAGAGACTAGATTCCATGGACTGATTTAAAATAAAGTTTTAATTAAATAATGTGGACTTACCTTCCATCCTTTGCATTCAATTACTCCCTAATGTTATGCTACATAAGCTTGGCCTGTAGCCTCCTAAGACTTGGTGAAAAGGTTGTAGGTGGAACTACGATACACACTTTAAAATATAATCTCCTAGGCATCTTTATCAGGTGATATGTCTGATCTCTCTAGCTCTTGACAAACTCAATAGGTGTTGAGGCCACTAGTCCTCCCTCAAGACTTGGCTCACCCATTTGGATCATGTGTGGTACCCTAGCTTGGAACCCAAGATGGATCATTTCTTGTGGTGTTTAATTTACCAAGGACTCCCCCTTAGTGAGAGGTTTCTCCACCTCCACATTATCTAGCCCTTTTATCTGGCTTGTAAGTGACAAAAATCTTTTAAACATATGTTTTGGTTTTTTATTAATTCTTAGTCTACCCAGCGATGGATTCTTTCATTATTTTAACCTTATCACCTTGAGCCTTTCTCTTAGCATCAAGTACTTTTTGGAGAATTTTCTAATTATCCAGACTCTATTGCCTTTCTATGGAAATCCTTTTGTTATATCATCATCTTTTAGCTTTGGAAAATTAGAAATAATGTTATCTTTAATCATGAGGCCTGTGGAATTTTATTTTTTGTTAATGAAAAGGTGATTTTTATTTCATCAATTTATTTGTAGATTCAAGCACAAGTTGAGAAGATGACACTGGACCTCCACCACTCGTAAGAGCTATTCGACCACTAGGGGAGTTCCCCTTGCACCATGAGTAGAGTTACAAGATATGACCCACCCTATGATCTACCACCACCTCCTTTCAAGAGGTCTAGAATCAAAATCAAATCCCAAAGCAAGAGCCACTTTTATACTCACCCTCCCCTAAGAGGTGGTTGGATTTATCATGGAAAGACTGATGTTAGTCATTTACAATGGTATCCAATGAGAATTAGTGTTCCTATGTATCCCACTAATGGTTGTCCTATCATTATTCATGATGAACCCCTAGATGGATAGAATGCTTTAGATATTTTTGATGTGGAACCACCTACTTGATTGGTGCTTCTCAAGGATGATCCCTTACCTCCACCTCCTGAGGCAGTGACCTTGCTTAATATTATGATGGTTGGTTATTCATAATTTCTTTTATCATGCTTTGAATGACTATTTTTGATGTTTTGAGATGGTTTTATCCTCTAACATGGAGTTTGAGTCGTGATTTATCTAGCTGCATTACTTTGTAACCTTTTGTAATTATATATTTTTGTTTAATATAATGTGAAGCATTCCAATAGTAAATTTTAATTATATTTAACTCAAATGGTTAATATATTAAAATGTGATTTTTAGAGGAAAAATATAAAAAATGAAAATTTGGTGTGATGCATTAAATACTTTTATATGTAGTTTGATTGTAAATATTATGCATTGAGCCTATTATAGATAAAATGTTTTTAAATACAAATTTTAAGCTTAGAAAAAATATTTTTGATATTCTATTAGGTGTTATCTCTCCTTAGTAGCTCAGATTGATGTTATGTATGGTACTAGTTTAATTTTATTAGGACTTATGTCTATATGCTATGCTTTTGAGTTAGTTGGATTGAGTATTCATTGTTCTAATTGTTCTATGGAAAAATGATGAATATAATTTAAATTATTGTAGATGTATTTTTTGTGCCTTCTCTACAAGTAATTATATTTCAATTATGCTTATGAAATCCAATCGTAAAGTTAAGATTCCTTAGTATCTTGTGGCTACATTTATCCAAATTCAAATGAGGAGTGGAATTGGTGAATGCTAGCATATTTAGAAATATATCTTTTGTAATGTTTACTTTAGGAAATGATACTAAATTTTAGTCTTAATATTATTTTCTACCCTAATTTTCCCTCTTTTTTATGTTTATTTATGAAACTCAAATCTTTGTATAGTAAGGTATCATCATTTTAAATATTCATGTTCCTTTTTTGGTATCATTATGAATATCGATGGTTAGTTAATTTTTATTATTGTTTTCAAATCATTCAGGTGAACTTCCCTTGATTAATTTAATGCCACATGTTATTATTCCATTAAGGATTACATACAAAAATCATAACTTGTAACTCATGCCCTGAGTCATATTCATATAATCCTAAAATGAGATAATGTATACCTATATCCTATTATAGTTAGTACACAAACTTGCATCAATGGAAATTATCATTATAAGGAGGTCCAAATTGAATATAAAAACCTAAATTTAATTTTATGGAATAAAAATGCCAAATTTTGACATAAAAGAAACCCTAGGGTAGTCTCATAGCTGCTTCCATACAATAATCTCTTTTTTTGTGCTTAAAAAACCTGTCAATAGATTTTTCCGTTCAAACAGTTTGGATTTTCCATCTTGTCTTATGAGATCCATAATAGATTCTGGTATATTATTATTGCAACCTTTTTAAGTCCATAGAATACCTAATTTAATATAGGTAGGCCAATAATGTCTAGGACTTATCAAAGTTCACCAAATAATCATAATTTCCATCCATTTATGGCCATGACTGCGTGGTTAAAAAGAAAAACAATCAACATCCTAGGAGATGTCCATGAGTTACCTAGAAATACTAAATGATTTCTCTCTCATTACATGCTTAATGGTGTGAAAACACTAGAAAAACACATTACATATTTTAATTTAGCCCTAATATTATTTAATGTAGCACATGAAAATGTTGCCTGTAGGTTATTCCCATTCACATTACATGATGTCATTTGTGATTAGTTCCTCAATATAGTTTAAAAATCCACCAATAATTGGATTATATTTCATAACACTTTCCTAGCCCAGTTATACCAAGTTATTGATCCCAATGTATTATATCAATAGTTTTTTTATGTCAAAAGGGAAGCAAATGATCTGATCAAAACATTTAATGCTAGATTCAAAAGGATGAATAGTTAATTCACACTAATGTATAGGGATACTCTATCATTATCTCTTGATATGTATACGACCATACTAGATCGTATGAGCATTTCATTTGTTAGAAGAGATATGGTATTAAATGACATGTTTTTGACCTATGCTAAAATCGTCAATGTGGATCAAAAACTTTATCCATAGGGTCACATTTTTAATACCATTTCCAATGTCAATAAGAATGTTTCTATGTTGCATCCTATAACAATAAAAAAATAGTTACCCTTGAGACATGTTGATCCAAACCAAAATTTGGGTTTCCTCAACACTCAACCAATATAACACCAAAACATCATAGCCTAACTTTATTTCAACTGTTAATAATGTGCAACAATTATCTTAATCTTCAACTAAAAAATGAGTTGGAATAAATATGATGCATGGTGCCTAAGCTTAGTAATGAATTCTTTAGTTTGAAAATTTGAGTGGCAAATTATTATAAGGAAAATAATAGTATAAATAACACTTATCATATATGTAATCTCCCAAAGAATTGATGTAACAGTGTATAATATCCCTAAACAATTTGCATGAGATTAACATATTTAAATTAGCGTTGCCTAATTGGTGTAAAGTTCATGCCACAACCCAACATGGAGAATTATACTGTACCAAATTTTACAATGACTGAGGTATTTTAGAAGGAAATAGAAGGATATGAGGTAATCCCAAGTGATCAAAACACAAATAACATATCTAACACACCTAGTACACCCAATAAAGCACTGCCATGTGTAAATACTTAAATTTGGTCATGAATACGATAATGCCAGTTTTGGCCCACTTTTAATTTAATTGACTTGAACATTTAAATTGGTCTTATTTTGATACCTCACTCTATCATAAGTACTTTTATGGGCCTATCCATTTATAATTTATTAATTTACACCTACACAAATGTTCTTAATTTATAAAAACCTCTCTAAAAATCTATATGCACATTTAAATATATAAAATCAAGTGTCACCCTTCCTAGTATATAATCAACTTGTACAGGACATGACTAACTAGTTGATATTATTTTTATGGGTCAATCATATATTTTCCCTTAGAAACAATTATTTTTCAAAGTTAAACTCTCCATGACCAACTAGTTGATATTTTTTTTATGGGTCGATCATATCTTTACCCTTAGAAATAATTCTTTTTCAAAGTTAAACTCTCCATTATAGGTTGCTCCATATTTTTGAGATAGGTAGTGTGAGTTTTTACCATTTGGATTGTTATAAATACACCTCTAAATCACTTATTCTAGTACTTGGTAATCTCTTGGCAATTTCAATATTGAATCACACTTATACTATAGCACATTGAGCAAAGATTCCATATTATTTCCAATTTTGATTCTATTCACTTGAATCAACCTTTATCCAAGTCATGCGCCTATTATATCTGAGTCAATCAAAACATTATAGAGTATTCAAACCATCTATAGATGCATACATGTAGCAAAAGGAGAATAATTGCATTGAACACTCTAAGTGGGAGAAGTACGTAGGCTTGAATTTACTCAGATTATTGGATACAAAGGCATGGTTCAATAATCACATGGGTGATTGGGGTCATCTTAGCCCATTACACTTCCCATTTATTTTGTAGGTTTTTAACTATCATGAACTCTAGCAGTGTTTTAACCTTGAAGTCATTTATAGGTCATATGTGCACATCCAAAGGCCAAATTTACACACATATTCATATTTTAAGCATGTGTAAGTGATTGTTCCCTCAATTTATTATTTTTTCACATATTCCAAGATTGACCCATAGAGGAAAGTAATGAAAATTGATCTCGACTATTTCTAATCAGTTATAACACAAAATAGTGATAATTCTTGTTTCAATTGCACACACATAATCATATATTATTTGATCAAATTTAGTAATTTCTTAGTCATACACAATAAGTCTACATGTAGTATTCGACAAGATATTCTTTTTGTTTCATAGTTAGCTTCTTTCATTTATTCAAGTTTTGTACACTAAGTTCTTTATTTTCATTCTACTAGTTAAAAGTTGTTTACATCATTTACTCCTTTATATTCATTTTATATTAATGTGAATTAAAACACCAATTAATTATAAATTATGATAAAGCATATTTATGAATTTGAACCTTTGTTTTTAAGCCTTTACTTTCTGATTTTCAATTGGGTTTCCTCTATTAGGGTTATTATTTAATTATATTATTTTTTGATTAAAATGGCTTTATTTTCAAAATTATTAGAGATTTTTCTTAGTCATATTGAGATAAATAAAAAACAATATTTTTTCAAAATACTATATGTATTTTTTTGGAAATTATAATTACTAGTTTAAGTAAATTTGGCCTAGGGGACAAACAATGTACTTATTTTCAAATTAATTTCTATGGTTTATCTATCTAGTGATTTAAATCAAAACTATCTATTAAATTTATAAAATACCCAAAAAAATTTCTTGGAGTGGTTAGTTATTTATTGTGAACATTATATAATGGTTATATGGGTTATTCTTAGTGTATATTTTATAATTCAAGTAATTATTGTTCAAATTGCATGGTGTTGGATAGAAATATTCAATTTATTTTATAATCATGTAATAAATAGGGAAACACTAATGTATAAAAAAATTAGTCGTAATCTATCTTCTATGCAGTTTTTTTTAGTGGTGATTTTTCATTAATTCACAAATATTTTGGTTTTATAAATTGTCATTTGGCAATTTTATGGGTTAGTCAACAATGGGGAATCACCTAAAGTTTTTTTTATATGTTAATTTTGAGAGTTGAATCACCTACTTCTTAATTTTTTTTTTTAATATATATATGTATTTTGTCATTACCTTGAAAGTCAATCCAAGAGCATTTTCCACTATATACTATATAACACTTTTTTTTCTCTTTGCTAGAGGCTATGCCTTTATGGTCGCAATTTTATACCCATATCATATTTAATAAGCAACAAAATTAAACCATATAAATTAAAGGTTAAACATTAGAATTTACTATCAAGTGTTAGCATTTGTAATCAAATGTCAGCGTTTTCTGTCAAGTGCCTGTACTGTGTGCTTTGATGGATTCAACAAAGAATGTTAAGAAGATAAGAAAATTAACATAAAAATAACCTATTATATTATTTTAACTAGAAACCAAACATAGGTACTAAATATCAAATGATTTATTGTTATTTATTTTCATTTTCCTATCAAGCCTATTTATCTTAAACACATATGACCTTTTGTATTTGTAGATAATCAACTATATATACAGACTATCAACTACATATATAGATAGATGTCTGGATATGTAGGTGACCACCTACATATATAGTCAAATACCTACATATCCAAGTGGATATATATAAATATAGATAACCATCTACATATGCAAATGTCCACCTATATATGTAGGTAGTCATCTACATATGTAGGTAGTCATTTGCATATGTAGGTTATCGTATGCATATGTAGATGGCTGTCTATATTTTTAGATCGTTAGATGTGTATATAGGAAATCATCTTCATATGAAAAAAAACAAAACACTAAAATATCAAATGATTTACTGTGATTTATTTACTCTTTTATATTAAGGTTCAAAAATAATTACAAGGTCCAACCATTTTGTATTTAAAACCTACTAATAGCCATTTTGAACTTGAAGACATGCCTCCACTAGAAGATGTACCCAGGTATCAAAGGCCAAACACATGTACTAAATATATAATGATTTAGTGGATTATTATTTATTGAACTTTTGTATTAGGTTTCAATAATATTTACAAGGTCTAAAAAAATTTTATGCACAAAAGCCACTAATAGCCTGTTTGAAGATATGCATCCACTATAAGACATACTTGGGTATGAAATGACAAATATAGGTACTAAATATTAAATAATTTTTTACTCTTATTTATGTATTTCCATATTAAGTTTTAATAATAATTACAAGGTCTACAAACATTTTACATGCAAAACCCATAGATAACCCTTTTGAAGACATGCCTCCACTAGAATATGTACTAGGGTATGAAATACCACCCAATGAAGATAATTTTATAAAAATTTACCTAAAAATAATACAACCATTTTATGGATATCATGAAAGAGAAAAAATGATAAAATATTCAACTCAAAAATAAAATAAAATAAAAAGGAGATTAAATAAAATCACTGATGTTTATGATGAGAACATAATACTGGATCAACATTATACTCAACCAACGTAGAATTCATTTGAAAAAAATAATTAAAAATATGTGGAAGAAGAGAAGTTCATGGATAATTGGTCATTTAAGTTTGATTGGGTAGCAAAATTTCCATTCATTGAACCTATAGAGCCAAACAACAGAACTGACACTCTGAAATAATGTAAATGTATAATATGTAGTTGGAAACTTGGAAAAGACCATAAAATGCAACTCAAGCTGGACACAATTGAGAAATAATGTGGCAAAATCTATGTGTCGGTAAAAGAAAAAAATGGACAAATTAAAATAATAATGAAATGGAAAAATGTAAAAGAATACATGCATCAATGTTACGCATAGAGTATAAAAATCATTAGAAACACCAATGATAACTCATTGATAAAGGAAGAATAATTATAGCTTAATTCATAAAAGTGTCTCAGTCAAATATACATGCAAAAAATATATAGTTCTCCACATTATATCACATTATAAAAAGAGTTAGTCCAATCTTTGATTTTTTATATTATAAAATTTTATTTAAACATAATGGATTTCATAACATTCCATAATTACATTGGTTAAATAAAAGTGCTTAGGAAATGGTGAAATGTCTTGCGATAGTTGAAATGAAAGATTTGAAAATAAAAGTAAAAGAAACATGATTTATCTCACTGTATACTAACAAGGTAATAACAATTGATAACACATCATGGGTTTGCATTCATGTTTATACATTTGAAAACCAATCAAGGCATTCTCACCTACTATCTATACATAATATGACAAAAAATTGTAATGTTGAGAACCTTTAAAAATTAGTTATTTATAAATTGATTGATATAGCTAGGATGGATTATTATGATATAGGTATCAAGTTAGTGTGTGTTGGTGTGGATGGTGCATCAATAATGTAGGGGGAATAAAACTAGTATGTGTATTCACCTACAAATAATAGTTTCCCCATATATGATTCTAATTCATTGTATGGCACATATAATGAATCTTGCTTATATAATTGTTAACACATTTCAAAATGTTTCAAAAGTGGAGGGGATTATTTGTGACTTACACGCATACATGTCAAAAAGTCCAAAAAGATTTTTAGAGTTTCAAAAATTTGTAATTAGGGTGACTGATGGGAAAAGAACTTTAAAATATGCTGATACAATATGGATGTTCATGTATGAGCTTGCATGTAGAATATTTGAATAATATCCATCACTAACAAGTTTTATGTTTAAATACCAGATGGAACTTGACAAAGAAAAAAATTTGTTGTACCATTTGAGAAAATTTGAAACTCTAATAAAATTGTGTGGTATTTTACTCATGTTGAAATAAATTATTGTTTGATGAAACATGCACAAGAGAGATCAATTTATATTATTGACTTAATATAGTTGACGAAATAAGTTTGTCAATATCTTGATATCTTATACTACTCACATGAAAGTTTTAAGGGACCTATATTTAGCAGTTAGAAATATTAGGAGATATTAAGGACCCTAAAAATAATTTTAAATTCAATATGAATGATCATATTTTTATCTTCATTAATGAAAAGGAGATACCACTTCACACTTTCAAAAATGAATACTTTAGTTGGAACATAAATTTCTAGGTGGAAGTAGTTAATTACATAGGACTTAGTTGCCCTCAATTGTGTATAGTATTGAAAAAAATATCAATTGATTTAACATGGTGTAATTAGAGTCCCAAATGACATTAGATGGATGTAATTCCTTACTTCTGGATTGAGTGGCCCTAATTGCATATCATATTGAACCTAAATACTCAATTGGTTCATTATGGTGTGCAATCGGGGCTAATGGAACCCAACTCTAAAATTATATAGACAAAGTTACTTTCATGGGGCTTAGTTAGCCCCAATTATGTATATGATAAAACTAAATACATGATTAACTAGATATAGTTTACAATTGGGGCCAACAAAGTTGTAATTGACATTATATATATGAACAATAACTTGTATGAGCCTTGGTTGGCCATAATTGCATATTAAACTAAACTAAATACTTGGTTGATTTAATATGTTATGTATTAGGGACCAACAAACCCCCTTGTTGATAGTAGAAGGATGAAATTTCTTACACAAGGCTTGTTTGGATAAATTTCATATATCATATTGAACCAAATATTCTTTGAATTAAATTTAGTGCACAATCATAATCCTAATTGTTATTAGATGGATGTAATTCCTTACAAAGGGTTCACTTGGTCTTGATTTCATATCATATTCATTCAAACACTCAATTATTTGAATAAGGTGTGCGATTAGGGCCCTAATTAAAATTATGTCGACACAATTCCTTAGGTAAGCCTTGATTGGCCCCAATTATGTATCATTTGGAGCCAAATACTCAATTGGTTCAATATGGTATTCAATTAGGGACAAGTAAGCCCCAATTTCCATTATATATGAATGTAATTCCTTGCACATGGCTCCTTTGGACCAAATTTCATATCAAATTGATTTTTTTTTTTTTTTTAAAATATGGTGAGCACTTGGATCCCCAATTGATATCATATGGATGAAATTACTTACATTAAGGCTCAGTAGGTGCCTAGGATAAATTTAGCTGTTATTAACATCCTTTATATATAGTAATTATTAGGTTCACATGGATGATCTTGGTTAAAATTTCATTAGTCATTACCATAATTGACTTCGTAGGCTCAATCTATGATCATATGGGGGATAATTGATCCCAAATTCATTTTTTTAACTCATAGATTTATGTTCAAGGAGATCAAATTTTCCCCAATCAAAAATATGATTGTACCTTATATAACCTAAAGATTATACTCTAAGCCATAATCCTTAAAGTTCCTAATCCCTAAACTCTAAACCATATATATAAACTCTTTAAAACTTGAACCAACCATTTTAGCATAAATTAACATCATTTAGACTAATAATGAAGTTCATAGGGCTTAGTTTGGCTTACATCACATGACTGATTACCCCATTTGACTAATTCACTCAATCTACATGATGACATCCATGTTATAATGACAATGCAAAAACATAATCTATAGTCACAAATGGGTCCAAGTGATTCAAATTATCCTCAATTATCTTTGTGATTGACCTAGTATACCCTAAACCATGTATATACATTAAAACCTAGAAGTTGTAAACCATAAAACCTAAACATTATACCCTAAATTCTAAACCATAAACTTTCCCTATTTACCAACTTTAATTTAGACCCAATTAATATCCTTTGTAGTAAGAAGAAAGTTTGAACACATGGCATATATAACGACTAGACATCAATATATAGTTCTTTAAACTTAAACATTATGCCCTAATCCCTAATCCCTAAAACATAAATTGTAAGCCCTATGCCCTAATTCCCAATATATGACACAAACATACATGCATTATGATATAACTGATTTTATCACGAGATGTCATAAAATACACTTTTTAAACCTATAGCTGAAGCCTTTGGAGTATCAATCTAGCTGTGCATTTGAAGTAAATTGGGGCTATTTATAACCCCTTCAGCCTAATTAACCAAAGAGGAGGAGATAGTTTATTATTTTAATTGAGGAGGCATTTAAGGCTAATTCAAACCCCTTTAATAGCAAGATATGATTTGGGGCAAAATAAAAAGATCGATCTTCTATTATGAATTGATCTAATTAGTCAATTTGTGTAATTCCCTACATGATTTGGGTAAAATTGAGACCCCTAAACCAAATTTATAGTTTAATAAATTTTATAACATGTATGTAACATGTACATGGCATAATTTACCCTACTTTTATCAGAAATACAAACATGAAAGTAATCAAGTCATAAATAGGTGTCATAAATAGCTCAAATGTTCTTCAATTACCCTAGTGATTGGACCCTATATCTAATATATTAAACCCTAAGTTACACTATACCATTTAACTTTAACCTTAAACCCTATACCATTTACATTAAATCCTAAGCTATAAGCCCTAAACCCCGAAACCTAAACCCTAAACTAATAAATTTAGCCCCAATTAACATCTTATATATATACACACACACACACACACACACATATGCATATATATATATATATATATATATATACATACATACATACATACATATATATATATACATGTATATATATAATATAATATATATATATATATATATACACATGTATATATATATATATATACATGTATATATATTATATATTATATATATATATATACATATACATATACATGTATATATATAATATATATACATATACATATACATACATATACATACATATATATATATATATATATGTATACATACACACACACATATATATATATATATATATACATATATATGTATATATACATATATACATACATACATACATATATACATATATATATATATACATATATATATATATATATATATATATATACATATATGTATACATATATGTATATATATATATATATAAAATATATATGTATGTATATATGTATATATATATATATGTATATATATATATAATATATTATATATAAAGAATTAGGTTCACAAGGATGAACTTGGTTAAAATTGCATCACTCATTACCACAATTAACTTTCTAGGCTTAATCTATGATGATGTGGGGGATAATTGATCCGAAATTCACATTCTTTACTCATAGATATAGGTTCAAGGATCCTAAATTTTCCCCAATCACCTACACAATTGTATAAATATACCCTAAAACCTATACCCTAAGCCCTAATCCTTAAACTCTAAACTATAAATATAAACTCTTTAAACCTTGAACCAATCATTTTATCCCAAATTAACATCATTTCTAGACTAAGAATAGTTCACAGGGCTTAGTTTGGCCTAAATCACACGACTAATTACCCCATTTGACTAATTCACTCAATCTACATGATGACATCCAAGGTATAATGACAACATAAAAACACATTTTATAGTCGTAAATGGGTCTAACTGATTCAAATTGTCCTCAATTATCTTTGAGATTGACCCTATGTACCCTAAACCATGTATATATATTAAAACCTAAAAGTCATAAACCCTAAACCCTAAAAACTATACCCTAAATTTTAAACCATAAGATTTCCCTATTTACCAATCAATTTAGTCCCAATTAGCATCTTTTATAGTAAGAATTAGGTTCACATAGCATAAAGCGATTAGATAAATTAATACAGGTCCTTAAACCTAAACCCCATGCCCTAATCTATAATCCCTTAAACAAAAATTGTAATCCCTATGCCCTAATGGCCACTACATGACACAAACATACATGCCTTATGATATAACTGATTTTGTCATGAGATGTCATAAAATGCACTTTTAAACTTATGGCTAAAGCCTTTGGAGTACCAATCTAGTTATGCATCTAAAGTAAATTAGGGCTATTTTGAGCCCCTTTAACATAATTGCATGAATATAAAATGTGATTTTGGGGTTTATCAGCTCCAATTTTCCCTAATCTCTATCACAAATGTACCTTATATACCCTAAAACCTATACCCCAAGCCCTAATGCTTAAAGTTCCTAGTCCCTAGACTCTAAACCATAAATATAAAATGTTTAAACCTTGAACTAATTTTTTTAGCCAAAATAAACATCATTTAAACAAATAATTATCTTTGCTATTGACCCTGTGTACCCTAAACCTAAGCCCTAAACACTATACCCTAAATTGTAAACAAAAAACTTTCCTTATTTACCAATCAATTTAGCCCCAATTAACATATTTTGTAGTAAACATTAGGTTTTCACATGGCATATAATGATTATACCTTATATACACTCTTAAACCCAAATCCTACATTCCCTAATCCCTAATCCCTAAACCCTAAAACATAAATTTTAATCCCTAATCTCTAAAACATAAATTGTAATCCCTAATCCCTAATCACAAACCATAAACCCTATGCACTAATGCCTTAATCTCTAAACCATAATCCTTTATCTATATTAAGTATAACATGATCATGCCATTATTAACATAGGAAACACTTGGTTCTCATTTCCAATCACTAACCCTAAAACTTATCCTAACAATAATGTGATCATGTTATTACATAACATGATCGTATTATTGTTGATATAAGCTTCTTAATGGGTTAGATGGGCTAGAACCTTATACAACACATAATATAATCATGTTATTATTATTTTAGATAAAAATCACTTATCAATGGATATTTTTAACCCAAATTGAGACTTCTATCCCCACAAACATTCTTTGCATACTTCTACGAGATCTACGTACTTATGTACTTGACCCCACCTTTGAAAAGTTATCAATTATCCCTTTTGATGGGTGTCAAATCACGTTCAAAGAGGAAAAGGAAGTTGTTGAAGAACAAAACACTAGAGGAATTAGAAAATTTGAGAGACAAACACAAGCTACAAATGTGAAAACTTTGTGGTAAACAAGGTACAAACCCTAATCTTGATGAACCAAATGCCATATATAATGAGCCATTTGACGATAATGAATTAAACAATGATGAAATTGACTATAATCAATTAAATAATGTTGAAATTAACCATAATGAAATGAATAATAATGAAATTGACCATAATGAAATAAATAATAATGAATTAGTTAATGTTGGAAGTTCACATTCAAAGTTCCAAGTTTTTGATTTTATTAATGATGAGTTTATATATGATGCTTCACCCCTCATGAATGAAGAAAATTTGATGGAAAAAAATAATGATGAAATTAACCATCAAGAAAATTTCATGAAAACATATAATGAATAAATTAATAATGAATAAAATGTCATCCCACCTCTAAACAATGAAAGTAATAATGGTTTTGAAACACCCTCTCAAGAAATTCCACCATTACCAGCACCTCCAATAATTGTGCATAGAAAATAAAAGTACTTAATTAAAGTTGATGAAAATATTTTAAAACCAATACATAACAAAATGTTTGATCACCATTCAATAAGACTGACTCAATAAATTTGGGATACTTTCTTTCATAATTTAGAGTATGATAGTCAAGGATGTCAATTATTTATTTCATTGATAAAATTGATTAAGATGAGACCTATAATGTACACATTAGGACTAAGAACATCTAACATGGATGATAAAAATTATATTTTTTTTGAAAATCTACATGATGCATATCATACTGTAGGCCCAAAATAATGCACCAAAGATTGTAATGCTATCCAATGTATACTTACAACTTATGCAATGTGACAAAATAGGAAAACATGAATGGTTTCAAAAATAAGTAGAACACTTAATAGAAATAGAAAAAACAAAATCAAAGCAATTAAAAGATATGAAAGACTTAATTAACCTAATACCAATGAGCTCTAGGCATTCTCTAGTATGCTTCCATGAAAAGACAAGGCTATAGTCGATACTCTCAAAGAGTTACTTGCTTATTTTTGGAAAGACAATACAAAAATTTCACCCAATGCAAGAAATGTTGTGAAAATAAGAGTTGGTTCTCGTAACCATGAATCGGATCCAAAATATTTATTAGATATGACTCAAACACAATTTTACTCTATTTTTTTGGAAAAACACCCACAAATTTCTATTTGTCAAAGATATTTTAAGATGGCAAAACATTTTTATGTTAAAATAAATCATACATAGACCACTTATTGTTGTAGGCAACATGTTGAATTTTCAATGTACTATGGTAGTTTTCACCATATTCATTGTACTTTAGATACTAACATTTTGTAGGAGTGTGGCATTGAATTACCACCAAAACTAGCTAGGGAATTTATTTCAATTATCTTCTTCAAAAGACTGGATGGGCAATTATTTTACAATAAATCATGTTTAAATGGAAATTGTAGCATTTGTGGTGGATTGCCAAATTTAAAAACATGTATCCATGAGGATATTAGAAGTACAATTGGACCAAAATTAATTGGTTTAAGTAAATATAAATTAATGACTTATCAAGTAAAAGATGGCAAAGAATCTAAAAGGTGTGACCTTGTTACAAAAAAGATATCTATTTCTAAGTTTTTGGTCAAATTTAGGGAGAAGATTATTTATGAGTATACAAGGAACACACACAGGGTTAGATGGTTGGATGAACATTTCAAGATATGCAAGAATACAGTCTCACTTGGTTCCATTATTTTAGTAGTTGATTTTGAGTTACACATTCAAACCCCAAATAGAATTTTAATCATAATATTATAACTCATCATAAGTTGCCATATTCATGCATATAGCATTCATGCATGCACCTGATAGTATAGAGAAACAATGAAAAATATTAAGGGAATACCATTTCTATATCAACGATGATAAATCACATTATTTAGAGTATGTGCAAGGTTGTTTTCAAAAGTTATATGAACAATTGAGTAAGAGGAACATTACTTTCAATCAACATTACATTTGGTTAGATAATTGTACATTACAATTCAAAAATACATGGGTATTTTATTGGTTGAGCAGGATGCATGTTACCACTATTATAGAACACATTTAAAGTTTCATCAAGGCTGGCCATGGAAAATGATAGCATGACGGTGTTGGAACATGTGTAAAAAGAGTTATTACAAGGGAGGAGTTAAAATTTGAAGAAGGTGTTCATTTGAAAGATGTAAAAACTTTGGTTTAATGGTGTAATGAGAACATGTATCATGGTTCTCCATCAAATTTTACTATTCATAGACATTTATGGTTAATGGAGGAAGAACACTTGGTAAAGTATGAGGATTGTATGACTCTAATGGGTTTAAGTGACCTCTACTCATTTCATAGTTCAAATACAAGTTCTTAGACTATTCATATGGGACACTTAGCTTATTTTTGTTTTGCATGTGTGGAATCTATTTGGAATGAGTGTGAGTCACAAGAGTGGGTGGATGATTGGAGTTCCAAAACTTTAATTCCAATCAGCACATATTAGGTTCCAACAACATTTCAACTTAAAAATATGACATCATCAAATAACATTGACCATGTATTTGATCTAGTGCATCAAGGTAGAATATTTTTTATTATGTACAATTTATTCTCATTAAATATATCTTCATATTGTTTCTAAAAATGATTTTTTTGTGATATATGGCATGTTTTTGAATTTATTGTGGATGAAGCTAATGAATAAGTCACTAATTAATACTTATGTTGGTATGTAGAGAGAAATAAATAATTGACTTCCCCAATTATATATGGAGGAAACATCAACTGTCCCACTAGGTCAGTGGTAGTCACTGGAACTTAGTTTTGATGATATCCTAAATTTTTTTTTAGATCAATGGTTGTTTGAAGAGTTTGAAATGCACAGAATGATACTTCACTATTAAAATTTGATTCTTGCAATGAATATTCGATTATAAAAATATCACAAGAGGCTATTAAATAGGAAACTATGGAAAGTTTGGGAGTCAGACCATGAAGCTATTCTTGATACTATCAAGGTTAGAGTAGATCCTAGTGGTTCGTTGGATTTAAATATAGAGGTATGTTAACTTTTTAAATGTATATGTAATCAATTTTATCAGATATTTTTTATTTTCTAGGTAGTACATATATAAATTTCATTATTAATTGCTTACTAATAATTTTTTGTAGGACAGTGGTACCAGATAAGCTTCTACCTTCACATGGTTTTCACTGTCAGTAAAGAATTTTATATTCCTGAATCTAAGAGAAGCTTAGGTTTTATGGGTATTTGAACTTAGGCTAAAAAAATTCATTTTTCTTGTATTGGGAAGGGTGTTCTTGAAGTTGAAATGGGTGGTGGGTTCATTGATCAGAGGCCAAAAACTTGGTCCTATATGTTATCTACCCCCCAAGTGTGTTGATAATGTGTGTTTTCACTTAGGAAGCATCTGGATCATAGTTATGCAACCACAACTTGAACTTTGACAACATTTGTTGTCAATGTTTTTGCTCTTTGAAATAGTAGTGAAAATACACTTTCAAGTAGATTAGAACATCATGGTAGTATGATAACATGTAAATTGCCTATTTGGATGTGATCAAAGTGATAGATTCACAGGTGGAGGTCCCAGAGCTAGAAATGCTAGTTGGAGCTCAAGAAGTTGCTTGTTCACTAACAAAAACTTGCATTTTTTGACCCATCACTACAACTTATCTAACTGATTGATTTCAAAGCTTCCACTTGAGTGATCTAGAGTGTGATTAGAAGGATTAAATAGGTATGGTAGGGATCTAGTGGTTCATGATAATGACTTATAGTTTTTATTTTATGCATGTTTGAACTTAGGCTAAAAATTGCATTTTTCTTGTATTGGGAAGGGTGTTCTTGAGGCTAGAATGGGTGGTGGGTTTATCGCTCAGGTCTGATGAAAGGCCAATAACCTAGTATTATACATTATACACCCCTCATATGTGTTGGTGGTGTCAATTTTCACTCAAAAACATTAGAATCAGAGTTATACAACCATAGCTTGAACTTTGATAACATTTATTGTCAGTGTTTCTACTCTCTAGAATGGTAGGAAAAATGTACTTTTGGGTGGATTAAAATGTTGTAGTAGTGTGATAACATGTAATTTACCTATTTGGATATGATCAAAGTGATATATTCATAGGTGGAGGTCCTAGAGGTAGAAATTTTGGTTGGAGCTCAAGAAGTTACTTATTTAGTGACAAAAACTTGCATTTTTGGACCCATCATTGCAACTTGTCTAATGAATTTATTTTGAAGCTTCCACTGAAGTGATCTGGGGTGAGATTAGAGGGATTAAATTGGTATATGAAGACCTGATGCTTCATGATAATGAGTTAAATTTTTTGTTTTATACATGGTTGAACTTTGGCTAAAAAAATTGCATTTTTCTTGTATTGGGAAGGGTGTTCTTAAGGTCAACATGGGTGGTGGGTTTGTCGATCGGGCCTGATGGGAGGCCAAAAACCTGGTCCTAGATGTTATACACCCCCCATATGTGTTTTTGGTGTTATTTTTCACTCAAGAAATATCAAAATCAGAGTTCTTCAACCATAATTTGAACTTTGACAACATTTATTATTAGTGTTTCTGCTCTCTGGAATGGTAGGGAAAATGCACTTCTGGGTGGATTTGAACATTATGGTGGTGTGATAACATGTAATTTGCCTATCTAGATGTGATTAAAGCTAGATATTTATAGGTGAAGGTCCTAGAGGTAGGAATACTAGTTGAAGCTTAAGAAGTTGCTTGTTCACTAATAAAAACTTGCATTTTTAGACCCGTCACTACAACTTATCTAATAGATTGATTTTGAATCTTCCATATGAGTGCTTCAAGTTCTAATTAGAGGGATTAAATAGGCATGAGAATTATATAATGTTTCATGGTAATAACTTATATTTTTCATTTTATTATTGTTTAAACTTAGGCTAAAAAATTATATTTTTCTTGTATTGGGAAGGGCGTTCTTAAGGCTGGAATGGGTGGTGGGTTTATTGATAGGGCCTGATGAGAGGCCAAGAACCTAGTTATAGACATTATCCACCCCCCAAAATTTTTTAGTGGTGTGTTTTTCACTCAAGAAGCATAGAAATCAGAGTTATGCAACCACAACTTGAACTTTGACAACTTTGACAATTTTGACAACTTTGACAACTTAAACTAGAGACCTAGAAACTTAATGAGTAATTGAAATATTGACCTATTGACACCATTGAAAACATTGAAAACTTTGAAAAATTTGACCTATTGACCTATTAGGTGGTAATTAACCTATTGACATATTAACCTATTAGGTGGTATTGATTAATTGAACTATTGACCTATTGACAACTTTGACAACTTTGACAATTTTGACAACTTTGACCTATTGACCTATTGAAAACTTTGAAAACTTTGAAAATTTTGACAACTTTGACAAATTTGATAATTTTGATAAATTTGACCTATTAACCTATTGACCTATTAGGTGGTAAATGACCTACTGACCTATTAACCTATTAGGTGGTATTAAGTAATTGACGTATTGACAACTTTGGCCTATTGGCCTATTGACCTATTATGTGGTAATTAACCTATTGACCTATTGAACTATTAGGTGGTATTGAGAATTGACCTATTGTCTTATTGACCTATTGACCTATAAAGTGAATTATTGTGGATTATCTATTTAGTGTATGTGATTTCATTAGTTTCATCTTATCCTTGAAGGTTCTTGAGGTCATGAATATGTTGTCATTTGTGTAAGGTTGCAGGTGGATGAATGACTATAGGTGGTAACCAAAAATTGATTGTAGGTCACAATAAAGGAAGGGATCTTGGAGTGATTCCAATAGGTTAGTAAGTTGATAATCATCATGCTATTACTTTTGAACATGTTGAGCCTATATAGACCTATAGATAAATGAGTAAGACATATACCCATATACCATGTTTTGCTATAACAGACCAATATGAAAGGAAATGGTTGTTTCTCATGAAGGGATTAAGACTTTGGTGTAGATAAAAATATATATATATATTGAGAATGATCATTGAGGTGCAAGGTAAATATTTGTTTATACAAAGATAATGGTAAAGAATCAACATATAGTCCTCTAGAATAAAGAAACCCTGTCTATACCCTATTTTGGGTTAACAGTCACATTGCAAATGGAAATAAGAATGTCATTAAATATATGGAATTGAAAGATGGTTCCATCAGAAAAGGATGTTTTATATATCTTATAATATGCATAAGAGATTTGAAATTGAAATAATAATCCATGTTGCTGTCACAGGTCTATAGGGTGCCTTGTTGTGCCCTATATGTGGAATTGAATATTGAAGTGTGTTTGAACACTTGTAATAGATTAAGGTAGGTGTGATTTGACCATGTAATAACATATATGATAAAATAATGACTCCTTGAGACCTATATCAAGTTTTGGTACTTGAAACCTAAGAAGATTGCCTAGTGAGAAGATAGTCAAAGAGTGAGAGGATGTTTGTGAATGGAATGTATGAAATGATTTAGAGAATGAATGTGAGAGGTTTGTAAGAGGTATAATGACACAAAGAAGTGTCTCCAAAGTGAACAAAAATTAGGTACAAAGAGAAAAAGGCCATTAATACTAAGTGATAAGAGTGTTATTAGTCATTTCCACTACACACAATGAAATAAAAATGTTAATTTAAAAAAACATTTGAGATCCAAGATTTATAGCATTGAAAAGAATATTTTTTAATCCTTATTTATGTGTATAAAATTAAATACAAGATCCAATAAATAATAATTTGGAAGATGAAAACAATACTATACAGTAAACACAATGAAATAAAAATTGACTATAAATTAGATAGATTGCCATTATAGGCACATGTGTCCAATGTCAATAATACATGGATTGTCGTGATAGGCAAACAAAAAATTACATCTACCAACAGAATATTTAATGTTGGTTGAATCTTATATGTGCAAATATAATGCCAAAAATGCATCAATTGCCATATAGGCATACAAAAAAGTACATCTCATGTGTAAGACATATTATTCATCAAATAACCTCCCTCTCTTTGCCTTCCTCTAAGAAGACTCTCCATGGGATACCCTGCTAGTAAATGGATACCCCTATAATGCCTTCGATTTTTCTAAGGTTTGATTATGGGTCCTATGCTCATAGATAGCTTGAAACTAAGCCTATTCAAATACAAGAATTATTACTAAATTAACATAAAATAACTTTCAATAATTGTTAAAAAGATTAATTTTATAATACAATAAAAAAATCATTTAAACATGCACTTACTACAAGCTCATGATCTTGTTCAATCTATTTTTCATGCTCAAACAAGTTGATGGTAGGCTCAACTATCCGAATAGGCATCTCAAATATGAGAAGAGCATGAAAATTTTCCCCAATCACCATCTAACTGGGACTATCATCTGTCATAAGACAAACCTGCATACAAAATACATTTACATAAATTATATTTTTCCCAAGTACATGTACTAAAATTATTAAAACAAGTCTATTTTTACAATTCAAAATTACAAGAACTAATATATACCTCTATCAGTGCCTATGCAGATGACATTGTAGAAGCAATCCCTATATCTATCTTAGCTCATAGAGAGGGAGGAGTGTATACTCCAAACATCATCTATTCATGTAAAAAAGGTCTTACTTAGTTTTATATAAAGTACTAAATCTTATATATAGAAACCAAAATGATCAATAAAAGCACTTATATATATACATATATATATATATATATATATATATATATATATATATATATATATATATATATATATATATATATATATATATATATATATATATATATATATATATATATATATGATCAACTTGTTTTAAATTACTTATCTTATAATCTCACTTGACCTCTTATTATCCTTTAAACCCTTTTTGAACCTCTCTCTCTCTCTCTCTCTATATATATATATATATATATATATATAGGTTCAAAAAGGGTTTAAAGGATAATAAGAGGTCAAGTGAGATTATAAGATAAGTAATTTGAAACAAGTTGATCATATTACCTCATATGCATCCTATAAGGAGATCAAAATGCTATTGTGAATATCATAGAATGCATGGGCATCATACAAGATTTTTTTAGAGTTTTATGAATAAAATGCAAAGTATAATTGATAGTGGTGATCCTATATCAGATAAATCAATTAAGCAATCCACTCATACTATGAGTGTGTTTTCTAAGGAAAAAGTGTATAAATAAAAATTTCAAAGGGAAAATTTATTAAAATATTAATTACCAAAATAGAAGTTATCAAAAAAAAAAAAAAAAAAAAAAAAAAAAAAAATTAAGATAAGCAAGAAAACATCTTTATGAAAAGGTTTCTCACAAAGGAAGTTCAAAAGAAATAAGGTCCTAAAATTTTTATTAATAAAAATGTGGTTTCTAAGGATTCAAACACCATATATACTTCATGCATAAAGGAATAAGATAAGGCCAACACTAAAAAAATTATGGTTACATCTTCAAGTCAAGAAATCAAGGTAGAAACTAATCCCTTTCCTATCATTTAAACATATATACCTGACTCTTATCTATTTTAGAATGAGATGAAAGATCATAAAAATGATGAACATACTCAAGATCTATACAAATATAACAATATAATTACCATATATGGTGCAGTCAATATTTTCATATGTAGATGCGAAATATGATCATATTGGTATATCACAATTTCAAGATAAACCTAAGAAGTTAGTTTCCTCTAAATATGATGACTACATGGATGATTTTGATTATGATAATATTGAGGATTGGTACCACAATGATGAATAAAAATTAAATCAAATTAATGATTTTCCAAATAACGTACAATGAAAGATTCAATAGATGATGGAAATGAGTGGTGGTACACTTCTACTTACTCATAAAAAAGAGGAATTCCCTTACTTGATATAGGATCTACTTATCAATGTCAAATGTTTATTGATGGATTAAAATATAATTAATTTTCTCATAAGTATCTATATTATACACATTTATTACTTCCAACTAGGTGGAGTAATTCCTTAGACTAGCTCACTATACATATCCTACTATACATAGCTTATTGATTGCTTCATCATGTTATTCTTCCATGTTTTATGGATAATTAATTTAGTAAACATTTTATCCCTCATTTCCTTATGTATTTTTAGCCTCTTGGGTCTTATTTTTAAGTTTCCTATTCCAAATAGGCCAAACTAATGATCTGTTACTACTAATTTTTACCATTTAGCATGCTATTTTCATAGTTTGAATAGAGTAAACTACATTTTTCCATTGTAGATAACAATGACTATAGATAGTTAAAAATGACTATTATTATTGTCCCAAGCTATTTTATATAGACCTATAACATTTTTACACAGTCAAATAAGAAACATGATTCATTTTAAGAGCCCATATCAAAAACCCCCTTAGGTTTGTTTTAATGGATCTGATTTATAGCCTTAACAAATCTGTCAATTCTAAATTTTATTTTAATTTTTTAAGTTTTTATATAACCAAAAACTTACACACTGTATCAGGGTGAATGAACTGTTTCCCAACTCAATAATGTTGTTGGGTGACATGTGCCACCATACAATTTGTTGAATGCTACTAAGTGGTGCATGTTACTGCCTAGCCATGACATACAACCAGGCAATATATGCTACCACCCAACACCAACATGCTATTGGGAAGTGCCTATTTCTAACCAATTATATTATGCAACTAGGAAACATCTACTACCATGTGATACTAATATGCTATTAGGTGGTGCTTAATGTTGCCCAGTTACACTATATGATCAAGCTACATCTGCTATCACCTAAAACCAACATGCTATCGAGTGGTGTTTATTATTTCCTAGTTATACTATGTAGTTATCTGACATTTGTTTTTACTTAGTTGTATGGTGTTTTTTAGTGACATCAGGTGTTGCCTGGTTACATGGTTTAACTGACTAGTAGCGGATGCTACCAAGCTAAATGATGTAATAAGGCAACTCCAATACATGACCAGTTACTATTGGTCATAGGAACCATCTACCTACATTACCCAAAGAACCTATAAATATGGCTCTTATGTTAGAGGTTTATAAATGATGTATCCAAGGTGACTAAGGATGTTGATGAGGTGTCATGTGTGCTAGGATGACAATGACAAAGTGTGCTTCAATGTTCCTACATGGTTTTTTAGTGTTTAACTTGGATAGGTAGATAATGGATGATATGGACATGTTTTACAGACCTTATGGGGTGTTATAAGTGTTTGGGGTGCTTATGTAAGTGAAAGGAATTCATTAGAGTAGTCAATTGAGTGTCTAGTTTCAAGTAGTCATCTTGACAGATAAAGATGAGTGAACAATTTGATGATAACATATTTCACATATGTGAAGGTTTTAGGAGAATTTTTATACATGGATGGATTACCCTATAAAAGGTGATCATGTGGTTCAAATTTAAAGTCATGAGGTTGAGCGTAGAAAACGTTATTAAGGTGCAAAGTTGGCTTCTCATGTAGAGTTCACTAAGTTCCCATACTTAGCCAAATTTGCATTATCAAAGATCTATGGTGAGTGATTAATTAGATCATAGATATAATGATGAGTATTTAATTTGACTAGATAAGGATCTAATAGAGTGCGTAATCTTGTCAGATAGTGATTCAATGATGTGCATGAAGCCAAATTATCAAAGGTTCTTAAGATTGTATGTGTTAGTGATAAGTGTCTCAATTTTGTTAAGTTAACAAAATATCAACTACATGTGAGTGTTCATAAAGATGGATGGATATTGATAGAGTGAATTTATTCAAATAGTTAATGTTCATAAAAGGCATGTGGAACTGCCAAGTGGCATGATCGTGGAAGTGAGGATCTAATATCAATGATGAGTGATTGTAGGTTAAAGTCAGGAGACTTCTACGATGGTGAATATTTATTCAAAGTTGCTAGGGAGCATGAGATGAGGTCAAAGTGTTTGATGTTTAGTATTTACATAGTCAGCATTTGAATTTGAATATTCAAATTAATGAGGGAAAACTAGTGTATAGTTTTTAAGCTATATCTTTTGATCCAAGATGAATTTAATGGCGGTGTAAAAAGAAAAGTTATAGATAATTTCAAGGGATATCCAAAAAAATTGGTTTGGAGGTATCAATATCTATAAAAAATTATTTATTGTAGTTGGAATCTGACTATTTGTTCATTCATGGTGTTCTGGTGTATATAATATTGTTTAAGCATTTTGTGCTTTAGTAGAAGAGTGTTTTGGTGGGAGTAATCCCTTGAAGATGTCTTAGAGGTCATATAGATTGGACCCATGTATTTAAAAGTGATTTTTTGTTCTTTATTTAATTAATGAAGTGCTAAAAGGAGTAATAGGTATCCATGAGACCTATAAGGGATTCTAAAGCCTAATTGAAAGGAGTAGTTGCTTAAGTGTGACCCATAGATGCTATGTCTGACTTGTGAGGATGGTATTCAGCTATGTGTTAGCATGATAGAAGTCTTATGGGTATGTATGACCTAAAATTTTATATTCATGAAGACTCTATAAAGAGTGGATACCAAAGTAATGCTTTCTAGACTTTGATGTGGATGTGTTGAGAGAGCAGATTATAGAGATGGAGGAAAGAGATCAGAGGGAGTGTGATCAATGGATGGACTAAAGTGTAAAGTAGATTGAGGATGAGTGAATAAGCCTAGTATGATCCAAAATGGGTGTTTGGATGCATTGTTTGTATGAACAAGTTTGAGTGTTTGTGAAGAGCTAAAAGAGAGAGTAGAGTTGAGAAAGTGTGGAATTGAGCGAAGTAGAGAACCTTTGGAAGAGAGGTTACAGGTTAGTGAGGACCATCAGAGTGTGACAAAGATCAAACATGTTTATCTGATCAAGTTGATAAAGATGAACACATAGGTCATTATACCTAATAAACCTAGAATAGGTTATTTGAGAGAGATATAAGGGTGAAAAAGAGTGCAAGCAAGATAAGTCCATCATCAAGTGTAGAAGACATTAGATCAAAGGTGGAGATCTAGTCAAGGTAGCTAAGTGGGATCTTAGTTTCCTAGGGGGTTGGTTCATCCTTATGGGATGGGTGTCTCACTAAATTAAGGGATGGGTGTTCCTTGATCAGTTGGTATTAGTCTAAAATTGGATCTTGTAATCCATTTTGTAGGTTTTCAGTGGATATTATTCCCTAAGAGGGTTTCTCACATAGATCTTGTGTTATGTGTGTGATCTTGCTTATCTTTTTTATTCATTTATATAAATGATATGTATGCTTCATGAATGATAACACTATTTGGTTAAGGGTTTGAAAGGATTGAAATTAAAGTTTGGATTATCTATCATCACTAATTCACCCCACTCTCAGTGAGTGTGCCTCTAACAATTTATATTAGAGAAAGAAATTCATTACAATTTTAACCGCTTGAAAGTGATCCAAGGTACAATATGGCAAGTCAATAGATGCAATGTTTATCTACAAAGTAATCATCGATGTTTAATGGGTCCAATTATGTTTTTTAGAGTGCAAGGATGAATACCTACATCATGTCAATAGGGTATGACATTTGGCAATTTGTTGGGGATGGATATTCATCCCCCTCAACCCCTCAAACTAGTGAAATTGATAAGAAGCTATGTGAGAACAATTCTAAGGCAATGAATGCCATCACCTGTAGTCTTTTAGAGATTGAGTAAACCAAAGTAATTAATTTTGAATATACCAAAGAGATATGGGACAAATTATAGATCATTTATGAAGGGGATTCAAAGGTCAAGTTGGCCAAGTTGTAGACTCACTGAAGACAATTTGAGAGTCTCAAGATGAAAGAAGAAGATTCTATGGCATCCTTTTTGTAGAGAGTTGATGAGATTGTGAACATTATCAAAAGTCTTGGAGAGATGCTTGAAGAAGCTATTGTAGTACAAAAGGTATTAATATATCTCTCTCTCAAGTTTGATTCTATTGTGTCTGCTATAAAATAAAGTCGTGGTCTTACTCAAATGAAGATGGATGAATTACATGGTATCATTACTAGCTACGAGATGAGAGTCAATGATGACAAACTACCAAAAGAGGAAGCAACATTTAAGATAAAAATGAATCCAAATAAGAAAATAACTCAAGATAAAGAAGTCAAGTATGATGAGATATCTAATGATGAACTAATAGCTTTGTTTACAAGTAAATTGAAACTAGGATCAGGGAAGTATTAAGGTAAACTACACTTCAAAATTTTCAATTATGGAGAAGTAGGACACTTTGCTAACAAGTTCCCTCATAAGCATAATAAGAATGATGATGAAGAGCATGGTGAAATCCAAGATGAAGGTAAGAAGACATTCTATTCTGATAAGAGGAAAAAAGGATTCATAAAGTATGACAACAAGAAGAAGTCCTTCAAGAATAATAAGAGTCTCTACACCAATAAAAGAGTCTCTATACCAATAAAGATTTTAGCTCATCACATGAGAGTGAAGACAGTGATTCTGAGTTTGATATTGAAGATGAAGTCCTATACATGGCTGAGGAAGGAAGTTTCTCATATCAAAAAGAGTCTACTTGGAGTGATATAGATATTGAAAAGACAAGGAGGATTGTGAGACTAAATTGAGGAATGCTCTTGAAGAACTAAAGATTGAAAAGAGGATAAAAAAGAAGATGAAGTCTCAAATCAAGGACTATGAATAACAATTCGGTGTGTTTAAGGTAAAAATGAATGAAGACACCAAGGAGCATGAAGATATAGTCAAGCATCCTAGTTGTCTATTAGAAATCCTATTTACAAGCCTAAAATCTAAAGAAGATGAGTATTCAAGGGATGCGATTGAAAAAGAGTCATTGAAATCTGAGTTCGAAAAGACATCTAGTAAGATGAAGTCATTTGTGATGTTTGAAAAGAGTTCAAGTGATATAGACAACATTTTGAATAGTCAAAAGCATGCTAGTGATAGAACTAGACTTGGTTACAAAGAAGAACAAAGGAATATAACTCAAAATAATGTGAAGATTAATGTGAACAAAGATAATTAGAACTTGAGGGTCAACAATCAATCATGGAATGAAGATGCTAGTAAAATGAAAACAAATTAGATCAAATAACTAAATGATATGAGGTGTGCCAAATTTAATGGTTATTATTACACTTGCAATCAATTTGGTCATAGGGCTAGAGAGTGTAGAAGGCTTGCTAAGAATGAGTGGAATTATCAGTCAAGTGGTGTAAGCAAGGTTGAATGCTTCAACTATCATGATGTGGGACACTTTGAAAAACATTGTCCAAATAAAGTAAGGCAAGTTGAGTTTCCTCAAAAAGAGTGGTTTGATACAACTGTGAGAAGATTGGTCACATTGCTAGGTACTGAAAGCAAAGCTTATCAAGTCAAAACAAGTTTAATCAAAATCCTAGAGTGTAAGGAAAAAGGCTAATTGACTTATGAAAAACCAAAAGTGGAAAGTGTGAGTCATGATGAGTAGTTCCAAGTGGTCTATTTGCTATGGTGGAGAATGCTACAAATGTTAAAGAATGTTAATATCTCTCAATATCTGCTCATGTTGTGAATGAAGAGAACAAAATCAAGGAGAAGACAAAGATGCTAGTTGAGGCTAGTCCTGAGGTGTATATAGATCTAAGTAAACATCCAGCTATTGTTGAACACATTTCATGTCAAGAATGATGAGGTATGTCATAAATATTTGTAGTCTCAATGTATTGTCAATTCAAGATTAGAAGAGAAGGAGAATGTTGTATTAGATGAGCAAGTTGGTTCTCTTAATCATAAGAAAAAGAAAAAGAACTATCAATTTCAGATGACCAAGGACGAGAAGGAATTATGGGAAACTCTTAGTTTCACATTATTCTAGGACATTTTGGGTTAGGGAGTCTCTATTTAGGCTTCAAGGAGACACTTGGAAAGCACGAGGAAGCATGGTGGATGCTAGTTGAGCTTTGGTTGAGGTTTTAAGACAAGAAAGGTTATAAGAAGATGTATTGGTTTAATATGGAAGGACATGATAAGATATTTTTAGAAATAATGATCCTAAAGTCAAAGTTTTGATCAAATCTGAAGGATGGTTAGTTGGTCAAATGGTGAATAATGAAGATGTTGGTTTTAAAGGTCTGCAGGTAGAGAATGAAGGTTTCCAAGTGTCTGATCAAGGATGGTGAGTTGTCAAGATATTCTATTGAACATAAATGTATGTTGATCTTGTTCAAATGTGCTCAAGGTGTGTTTAGGGTTTTTGGTCCTAAAGGTAAGAACTTGTCAATTACTTAAATTGATTGATCAAATGTTGAAATACTAAAGACAAGGTTGATATGGAGTATGAGAAGAATATGTTGTCACATTTTTTTATATCATATAAAAGGTCTCAAATTTCTATAGATGTCAAGTTAATTATTCCATGGAGGTCACAGTGTTCTGAAGATAAGATGTTTCGATAATAGTTTTGACTGAAGTATGGACAATGTTGAAAAGTTGCTAACAGATCTAGCTCATTGAGAAGACTTGTTGAAGATGCCATGACCTAGGTGAAGCATGGAGTTAGGGTGAGCTAACTTAGATAGTTTGAAAGGCTTAAAGAGCTATGCATGATGTGAGGGGGAACATATGTGAGATGTTCTAGGCATGATGGAGAAATAAAGAAGTCTTCTAAAAATGTGAACTCAAGCATGTTGATATAATGACTTGATCAAACCAAGTTAGGTGATTTGATAATGTATTGAATCCTCATGCATAAACAAAGGGGGAGCTTTGTAAATGGCCAGGCCGTAGGATTAGAGGACTATGTAGTAGATTTTGAGAGTGAAGGTATGAATTCAATTGTGTTGATTCATCATTGTTGAAAATGGTTTGAATATGATAAAAATGGTACCTAAGATTAGTTGACTTAGGGGGAGTTCCTCTTAATGTTTTAAAGGTAAGTTCATGAAGTTTCTAATGTTCATGTATGTTTTATCTTCATAGAAGATATGTATGATCAAATAAGAGTGTAGTCATGGAACATGTTTGATAAGCTCAAGGTAAGAAGAGATATGCACAAATTTAGGGGGAGTCTGTATCATCTCTTAGAGGTGGTCCTTTCTTATTATTGGTCTTTGAAGTCTTTTCAGGTCTGCAACATCAAGAGTTGAGCCCACTTTGTCATTATGTTAAAGGGGGAGAAAGTGCTTAAAGAAAGAGACAAATTCTGAGCTTAATATTTTTATTGGTGTTTGACATCAATGACAAAGGGGGATATTGTTATAGGTTTGTCAATGATGTCTTCAAGGTGACCAAGGATGTTGATGAGGTGTCATGTGTGCTTGGATGACAATGACAAAGTGTGCTTCAATGAGCTTTGGTGCTCCTTCATGGTTCTTCAATATTTGAATTGAATAGGCAGATGGTGGATTATATTGATGCTATGGACATATTTTAGATACCTTATAGGGTGTTATAAGTGTTTGGGGTGCTTATGAAAGTGAAAGTAATTATTTAGATTAGTAAATTGAGTGTCTAAGTTCAAGTAGTCATTTTGACAAATAAAGTTGAGTAAGAAGTTTGATGATTTAATATTTCACACATGTGAAGGTTTCAAGAGCATTTTGATACATGGATGGATTCCTCTATGAAAGGTGATCATGTGGTTCAAATTTTAGGTCATGAGGTTGAGCATATAAAAATTTATTAAGGTGAAAAGTTGGCTTCTCAGGCAGAGTTCTCTAAGTTCC
Source organism: Torreya grandis (assembly GCA_037957365.1). Lineage (NCBI taxonomy): Eukaryota > Viridiplantae > Streptophyta > Pinopsida > Cupressales > Taxaceae > Torreya > Torreya grandis. The sequence goes on from JARHVA010001930.1 coordinate 123,559, forward strand.
CATACAAAGCCAAATTTGCATTATCAAAGATCTATAGTGAGCATTTAATCTTACCATATAAGGATCTAACAGAGCATGTGATATTTTCAAATAGTGATCTAATAATGTGTGTGAAGTCAAATTGTCAAAGGTTCTTGAGATTGAACATGCTAATGACAAGTGTCTCAATCTCATTAAGTTGACAGAAGATCAATGGCATGCAAGTGTTCATACAGATGGAGATAAACATAGTGCATTGAGTCAAATAGTCAATGTGCATAGAAGGCACATAGAGCTACCAAGTGGCATGATCATGGAAGCAAAGATCTAAGATCAATGGTGAGTGATTACAGGTTAAAGTTAAGAGACTTATAAAGAGATCGATGGTGTGTATTTGTTCAAAGTTATGAGGGAGAATGAGATGAAGTAAAAGTGTCGATGTTTAGTATTTACATAGTGACTATTGAAATTTGAATATTCAAATTAATGAGGGAAACCTAGTCTATAGTTTTTTACTATATCTTTTGATGAGGATGAATTTCATGGTGGTGTAAAAATCAAAGTTGTAGATAATTTCAAAGGCTATCCAAAAAAATTGGTTTGGAGGTTTGAATATTTATAAAAATACATGTATTATAGTTGGAAGCTAACTATTTATTTATTCATGGTGTTTTTGTGTACAAAACATTGTTTAAGCAATTTGTGCTTTAGCAAAAGAGTGTTTTGGTGAGAGTAATCACTTGAAGATGTCTAAGAGGTCATATGGAGTAGACCCTTGTATTTATAAGTGATATTGTTTATTCATTTACTTAATGAAGTGATAAAATGAGTAATAGGTCTCCATGAGACCTATAAAGGCTTCTAAGGCCTAATTGAAAAGATTAGTTGCTTAAGTGTGAACCATATATTTTATGGATAACTTGTGAGGATGGTATTGAGATATGTGTTAGCATGATAGAAGTTTTAAGGGTTAAGGCATGTATTATAGCTGACTTAGAAGTTGATATTCATGAAGACTCTATAAAGAGGGGAGACCAAGGCAATGGTTTCTAGACTTTGATAAGGATGTGTTGAGAGAACAGATTATAGATATGAAGGAAAGAGATTAGAGGGAGTGTGATCAATGCATGGACTAAAGTACATAGTAGATTAAGGATGAGAGAAGAAGATTATTATGATCTAAAAGGGGTGTTTGGATGCATTTATAATATGAACAAGATTGAGGGTGTGTGATGAGTTGAAAGAGAGAGTAGAGTTGAGAAAATGTGGAATTGAGCAAAGGAGAGAACATTTGGAAGTGAAGGTACAAGTCAATGATGACCATCAGAGTGTGAAAGAGATTAGAAATATCTATATGATCAAGTTGATAAAGATGAACACATAGGTCATTAGACCTAATAAGCCTAGAAGAGGCTAATTGAGTGAGTAAGCCCTAGAGGTTGTTTGAGAGAGATATAATGGTGAAGAAGAGTGAAAGCAAGAGAAATCCATCATCAGGTGTAGAAGACATCAAGAGGTGGAGATTAGATCAAGGTATCTGAGAGGGTGTTTAGTTTCCCAGGGGGTTGGTTCCTCTTTGTGGGATAGGTGTCTCACTAAATTAAGGGATGGGTGTTCCTTGATCAATTGGTGTTAGTCTAAATTTTTATCTTGTTATTATATGAATATTTTTAATTTTTTAGGTTCCAGTGGGTTTTATTCCCCAAGAGCGTTTCCCACATAGATCTTATGTTATGTGTGTGATCTTGTTTATCTTTCTTGTTCATTTCTATAAATGATGTGTATGCTTTATGAATGATAATGTTATTTGGTTAAGGGTTTGAAAGGATTGAAGTTAAAGTTTGGATTATCTAGCATCACTGATTCACCCCCAGTAATTATACCTCTAACACATTGGCCCTCATTTAAAAAATTTAATCATAGGTTTTTTCTTGTCCTGCTCTCTCTTCTTTAGTTTCTGACAAACAAAAAATTTGCATCTAAATGGCTTTAACAACTACAACATCCACAAATGTAGGTTTTATCCATAAATACATTTTCAAGAATTTATTTTGTCCATACTTTCTCAAGTTGGTGGACTATCCTGAGATGTATGTCGATTGGATTGATACACAAAATTTTTAAGGCTTTGTAGACATGCCTTAATGTGACACTAACAATCACCTACTCTAATCTCTAATGGCTTGCTACAACTATAGCGAGACTTGATTCCAGGTGTGTGTCAACAAAAAATTGATATCCTATATCACCTCTCCTTTGTATATCCATAATTTAACATGCTTTCCACATTGTAATGTAAACATTGTTAACAAAAAAACCCTGTTATCCGATGAAGACAAAAAGTATTTGGAGTCTATCTACAACTTGGCCATCAGTCCAATTGATAAGTGCTAAATTTATTATTGATATTTAATTTTTTTTAATAATTAGTGAATTGTTATTCTTGTTACATATTTTGATGTCCTAATTGCATATTTTATGCTTTCAGTTTAGATAGTTTGCTCAGAAGGGGAATCCAAGTGGATAAAATATCCCATCCATTTCTGAAAGCCATTGTACATTTTTTCCAAGCTAGAATTGCTTTATAGGGAAGACCAAGGGAAATTGCCTAATAGGATGTTTACTATATTCTTCGTTTATTGTCAGGGTTAAAATATGACTAGTGCACGATATATCAAACAAGATTAGGTTTGAGTTAAATTATGATTTTTTGAATGTGAGTTCCACCATATCTTCCTCCAACTTTATTCCAGCCTTGTATTATGAGACCTTAAATGATATACAAAAAAAAATAATTTTAACTACCCTGCATACAAAAATGCCTGTTAATTTTTTGTCCATCAAAGAATAAGAGGTAAGTTTAACCTTCAAATTAATCAACTATGTTGGCTTATGCTTATTTATAAATATAAATTGTAACATTTATTGGCTTATTATAGATAAGAATGCATGCATACAACACAAGAAGATAGGCAACATCAAAAGGTCATCATGGTCTTGAAGGTTCTTATGATATTGATTTCATAGAGTCTTCGTTTAATTCATTTCAAATTTATAAATGCCCAAGGCCTTATTCAATATCATCTCCACTTGTAGGTCATCCTCCCAAATTTCCATGATTATTTATTTCTTGTTTTATTTAATGAAAATTTATTTTTCCTATTATTTTATTATGTTATTTTACTTTTTGTAGTGGAATCTTGAGCCATTGCCATTGAGGAATCTTCCCAACAACACTTTCAATGGTTGCTACCTTAAAAATTTTGTTTTCTAAATTAAAAGTTCTTTTATTGGATAATTTGTTAACTACATAATTTCCCCTTTTATAGTTGAAACCACCACTATCACTCCCACTAGGGCAAACAAAGTGGAAGAGGCAATCTCTTCAAATACATGTAATAAATGTTTAATTTTGAATTTCCATAATTTATGTTTTCAAATTTATAATTTTTAATTAAATTTTTATTTTGTAGGTCACCCTGTATCTATGAGGATAAGTATGCCACCACCCCGACCACCCATATAGACTCATAGAAGAGGGAAGAATATCATCCTCTTTGCACAGAGTAGAGGAACCCTACCATTTTTTAGGTATAAATTCCCAAATTTGTGTATTGGTGGTGTTTCTAGTACACAAGGACTTACATGTTTGCATCATATTCATTTTGATGAAGAGTATTTTGGGATCAAAGGTGGGGCCCCAGATAGTGATGAATTCAATCCACATGATTTTATTCAAGTTTATAATGTGCTTGCAATAGAAGTTTCTTCTACCTCTTCCCCCTCTACTCCACCTACCACCAATAATTTGAACTTGTCTGATGATTCTATCTCTTATTTTCCATTAGATAATTTACTTTCATAAAATATAATTTCCAATTTTATGGAGGGTGTTATTATGAGTTCAAAGCTTTAAAATAATAGAACATAAGGGAAAAAGCATTGATCAAGAAAATCAATGCCCATTATCACAATCACTCCCAAAGACTTAATTTGTTTTCGCTTGTTCAAAATGAACCCTCAAATTTTGATGCTTTATTCAATCAAGCTCAATCTAGGTTAATTTATGTTAATAATATTTATAATTATAATGTTTTAGGCATTATGATAAGCAGGTTGGAAAGTTTAAATGTAGAAGCCTAAGCCTATTTCCATAACCGGGCTAGAGATATAAACCTTGTTGTCATCATCCAAGTAGAGAAGTATAAATATTTGGTAAGTTTTTTTATCATTTTATCATGTATTCTTATTTTTATAATTTTTACATACTTGAATCTTATATTTTATTTTTTAATTGTAGAAAAAATATGAAAATATGAAGAAAGAAGCACAATTTCATAATGTCCATTTGAAAAACACTCGTGAAAGTATAACCTTAGCTATCGCATTCAAGGAAAAGCTTGGTCTATTAAATTAAAAAAAAAAAACACTTTGAAGAAAAATATTAAAGAATTTCGGATGGATCCAAATATTTTATTGAAGCAAAAAATAGATGTAAATCTGAGTCTAAAGAGGAGAGAGAAAATCTTGAAAATATCAATTCTACTACAGAGGATCTTCTTAAAGGAGTTATCAAGGAGGGTGCATAGGTAGGTCAAGAGAGTGGGGTTTCAGTGGAGGGTAGTGGAATGTAGTAAGTGGGTGGAGAGTCTGTTTGAGGAAGATGTTTGTTTGTTTCAAAAAAAATTATAATATCAAAAAGATAGTGATTTCAATCTTGTTTATTTGAAAAACACTTTATTATGTTTGAAAACACTTATTTAATTCAAGACATTATACATGTCAATGATATCAATTACACTTTATGTTTTAAATACTCTTGGTTTGTAATTTTAAGATTTGAAATGTGTTATGGTCAAGCTTAGCCTTAAATATTCTATGGAGTTATATTAGTGTAGTATTTAATTAATACTTGGGTGAATATTAATTTTATGAACTAAATGAAGTAGGCTGTAGTGTATATTTTAAGGTTAAATGTTTGCTTGAAATACTCTTGGTTAGATGCATTGTTTAAATACTCTTGGTTAAATTATTGTTTAAATAATCTTGGTTAAATGTATTGTTTAATATTCTACAATCTTAAATATTCTATAGGTAATGTTGAAAATGACAATGACAACTATTAAACACTATTATGTTTAAATGTATTGTGGTCAATATTTTAAATGTATTATAGTATTTAATTAATACTTTGGTGATTATTGATTATGTTTAAATTTATTGTAGTGCATACATAGATTATTAATTTATAGGGTCACATATATAATGGATTAGTCCTCCTGTTATCTAGTTGCTTCAATACAATCGAGTAGTTTATGTAGTTTTAGAGCCACTTGGTTACTTAAATGTCTTGCTACTACCTTTCTTCATCATGAAGTCGAGTGGCACTTGTTGTCACTAGGTTGCAACATGTTTTTGGGTGGTACTTGCTTTCACTTGGATGCATCATGAAGCTGGGAGACAAGAGGTTTTTCCCAGTTGCATGTTGCAATTGGGAGGCAACAACATCCATTTATTCCTAGTTATGTGTCTGAAGAAGTCTCCAGGGTTATTTTTCAAAATAAATAGCTCATATTATAATAGGATAAATAATAAAGTGCTAAATTTTAGTCTTTATTTAATAAATATTACTACATTTAACTATTTCAAAGTTGTTTCATCATTTTTGTGAAAGTGAAGATATTAATTCTAATTAATGCTCAATTAATCCATAAAAAAGAGTTTAAAAATATTTTAAGTAGTTTACATGTATGAAATAAATTAAACAATTTTAACTAGTGAGAAACATCTATTAATTTAATCATAAGGCTATCAATAGTTTTAATGAACTCAATTTTTAAAATATTTTACAAAATAAAAAAAATATGAAGTATTTCAAAAAATAGTAATTGTTATACATATCAAACTTAAACTCGGGTAGATGAAACAATCCTCAAGAAACTTGCTTATTATAAGTGTGATTTGCATCTACCATGTTAGTACCATATTCAGTCTTAGTATTCACATCCTCTATATTGGTCACTATATTATTGACGTCTCTTCTTTTAGTTAGAGAACTCCATGTTATTAGTGCTATTTCATAAGGAAACTTGTCCACATAATACATGAAACATACAGTCTCAAGCAAGTCTCTAGATTTTTATCAAATTTGTTTCTAAGTTTTAACTTCATGAAGGATAATGCACTAAACAATCACTCATCTTCCACAAAACCCAAAATCATTGTTTGAACAAGTTCATATAATCTGAAATATTCACTAATACTTTCCTATAAGACGCTACTAGGATAATGTTTTCTTCATAGCCATGCAATTTCTCCATTTTTAGTTGGGTTACATGGACTCTAAATTTGATCCATCATTGTAAATCCAAATTGTGTTGACTGAGATGTCAGTTTTTTTTTGGAAAATACCATTAATTTCAACTCCATTCACCTCTATAGATTTATATAAATGATTAACAATTGAACTCATAGATGCCACTAGAGGAATCTTAAAAAAGTTATTTTTTTGGCTGAAAAAATCTAAAAAAATAATGGAGGATCAAGGAAAAATAGAAACTTCAAAAGATATAGTGGACAATGTGTGCATCTCAGCCAAAACCCTTTATAACATAGTATGCTCTATCCAATAGTCAAGGGTAGAATCACAACCACAATTAAGCAATGTGGTAAAATTTTATGAGTTTGTGAAAAGCTTAGATTCAAAAATAAATTTTATTAACAAGGCAATAAGGAAAAAGTCATATCATAATCTTAATTTATGGCATCTTTCAAACATTGCTCCAGCTCATAATTATGTAACTAACAAAAGAGGTCATTTGATAGAGTCAAATAAATAGATGTAGGAGTTAACTCAATAATTGATAAGCCAATAATAGAAAGACATCCAAATTCAAAAAGACATAGACATTAATGACATACATACTCCACTCAGTAAAATTATAACAGATAATTTTTTGATAGCTTACTTCACACTACTAATGATAGTTTCATGGTAGAGATTGAAAGTATAGTTTTTATGAGCAATGACCAAGTGATTCAATTAATTACTTTATCTAGGTATAAGGTCTCATAGTTAGAATCCTTGAATGCCTCTTTTATATCTTCAATGAACTTATACAAGGAACTAATGAATAATATCTCAATTTTGTTTAAGCTTCCTATCATAAATTTTGAATCCATCAAACTATATTTCATGACATGTATGACTAAATATGAAAATATAAAAGAAAAATAATAGTCAGACATTCAAGTGGGAGTTTAAATTCATGAGATATATTTTTTACAATTGTGTCTTCTTCTCCTAGTTATACTATAATCTACACTCTAACAAGGCTTATATTTGTGACATTGCCTTACATTACAACTTCATCATAGGATCAACTAGGACCAAGTGTAGTCATAACTACAGTAGTCATTCCAATAAATTAAGTCTCTCTATCCATGCAAGGGTTGTCTATGATAGATTCCACATCAACATCACCTACTTCTATTATTTTTGGTCAACTAATTTCAGCTATAATACAGTCTAGTTCGATTGCAGTTTTAGCTAGCAGTGCTACTCATATCTAATGAAGTGGTGAATGGAGTATATTTTTTACTAAGTTATCTATATATTTGTATACAATATTTAGATCTAAATTAAGACTCTTATTTATAGACATTTTAAAAACATACAAAGTCTACATGATTAAATTAAGAGTTAGTCTTGTTTTAGATTTTGGTAAATTTGGATAAGCTTTGAGAATGAGGCAATCCCATCCTGTATATGCATGTTTTTATCTCTTGTAAAAATAGGATAATTTTATAAATTAATGAAGTTAATGAAGTTTTATACAATTTTTATACGAGTTTGTGTGAATGTTCACAATCTTTCAAATTTTATATTTATTTCATTGGAGAATTTTCATTAAGTTGATAACTTTGTGGTATGATGAGTGTGTGTTATTTTGTAAGGAATACATTAAATATTTAGTTAATATTGTCAGTTCTTGGTTTATATATCATACTTATTACTTGTTAATGACATTGGATATGCATATCAATATGGTATTAACAATGTATTTGATTATAATCATTGAATATTTTTGTAATTAGTCCCTTAGGATATTCACTATTTTTGATGTGTTGTATGCTTTTAAATAACTCACAATAGACATTGGTTTGTGACATGTGTTTTTATTGTTATAATAAGTCATCTTGGAAGGGTTGAATCTCTAATTTTATCATAGATCCCTTCTCTTCTTTTTATCTTTTTTGGACTTGTTCACCTTAGCTTAGATCCACCCATCCACCTCAAGTAGAAATTTAAAATTAGAATTGGACACTTATCATATCTCAACTATCTGAGATAAATAATCACTCTTCTCAACACTATTTCACCATGTGGTTATTTATAAAACTGAGACCCACAACTTGTGCCTTGGAGTGATTTTTCACCGACTTTAAAACATTAGGGACCTTCTCATAAGAAAATTTTGTGTGCATAAAACCTACATCAACACATTTCTATTTCAATAGTTCAATTATATTATTTTAAAAACACTTAAATTAAAAGGGTTAAATATTCTAGTGAACTCGTTCTTTTTATAGTATTGCTTCCTTTTTATTTTTCTTAATATTTGTGATATGATTTATTTCAAATTTTTGTAAATTTCTGATACTAAAACAAAACAACCTTCAACCTTGGATAATATCTAGCATAAAATTATTCAATTTATTTGACCTTTGATTAAATTCAACACCGAGTAAATTTTGTTGACACCTTAGATCATTCTGACATAGAAGCTTTTTCTTTCCACCTTGGGTTTAAATTTGTTTGACTTTTGAAACTAAATTTTTTTCACCTTTTTCACTTTTTTTTCATTTGCTTTTACTTGTTTTAAAAAATATGCTCCATCAATTTTAAAAATATATAGTGGCTGACATCAAGGAATATGTGGTATCTATTTACAAAAACCATGGCATGATGGGTTTACCCTAATACTGATATCCATCATATAAAACTAAACACACACTTTAGTTTCCACGTGCCTCAAAGTGAATACAAAATGCCTAGGATCCCCTTGTTTAAACCAATAGGAATCCTCTTTTAGCTATATAATTTGTGTTTTATCTAATAGGAGCATATCTCTTATGGAATTTACTCTCAATATAGACTTAAAACTAAAGTTAATGGGCTATATGCATGATCCTACCTCTATATTTAATGATCTAAAACATTTAGCCAACACTAATCAATAAATGAGCAAGTATAGTTGAGAGCTTAAAAATTATTTAAACCCTTGCCGAGAACACTCTCATACCTTTATTTTTTATTGTATTTTATTTATATTCATTAGCATTTCTTCATTCATATTGTATTATACTATATCCATTATCATTTCTTAATTTATATTGTAAACATTGCTTAATTCATATTGTAGTATAATGGGTTCAGTAAATGAAAGGCTCCTTCATATGTTGCATATAATTATGGATTTTATTTTTACATCAAACACTCCCTTTCAACATGTTATTTATTATGTTCAATAATGGATAAAAAATTACTCACATCAAATAAAACGTGGATATAAAGAGTAATATATCCCTTGTAATCAAATCTAACCTATGTCATCTAATTTTGCTAATACTTATTGTTATAATATCCAATATGAGTTACTTCTTGTTGCAACAAAACTCTAAAGAGCATGTACACAATATTGTGTGCTAGCCCCTCCTCATCCTCAACCTACATCTATTCGTCAACCTAGTACCATTTTTTGTCCAAGGCTCATACTAGATTCTCATGTTCATGATGTCTAAACTAGAAGGGGACTACCAACTCTACCTCCCCAACATAATCCTCCTAATCAAAATATTCCTCCTCCTCCAAGATAAATCCTATTAGGTGACTGAAGAATTTATATTCCAAAGAAGTAGTGCAAAATTCCTAAGTCTATCATATCAAACTACCTCATCAACTTAAGCTTAATATCCTCAATAATGAGATTAAAAATGCCTATCATAATAATATCATATACATATAGAACAAGTATCAGAATGTGATCCCCATGCCTTTAGATTTATACATTTGGTTTAGAGTGAAAATGAGAGAAACCATATGTAGATAAAAATAATCCATCATCTCATACCATGCACATGGAGATTGATTGAGTCCATAAAGAGAACAACAAAGTTTGCATACTAATGAAAAGTCCTACGCAAAACATGGAGGCTAATCTATGTAGATATCCTTATGTAGGTCACTGTGCAAGAAGGCACTCCAATGTACATCTGGTAAAATGACCAATAGTGTGCCTAAGGAAGGGAATGTATAAGCCAAACTGAATCCATATTAGCAATCAGAGGAAAGGTATCATAGTAGTCTACCCCTTCACCCTATGAAAATCCTGTTATGACTAGGAAATCTCTATATTTTTCTATTATTCCATCTAACACATATTTGGTCTTGTAGAACCATTTAAACTATAAAATTTTCCTTTCATTAGAAAGTGGTACTAGATCCCAAATGTGATTATTTATGAAAATAGAATACCCCGCTTGCATAACAACATCCCACTTTGGTTTGCTTGATGCTTTAGAAAATAATACTAGATAATCTAAAATGGCATGAATCAATAAGGAAATGTTGGATGTCTATGATTGAGTGTATTGAGGAATAAAAGGATTACCCACTGAAGAACCAGCTTTCTCAAGAGTAGACTTAACCCATCTTGGCATAGGCTGAGAATAAGTTAGAAGAGATGGTGGTGTATTATGATCATAATCACTATCCATAAGAAATTCCTTTGAAGTAAAATAAGGAATAATGTTAGAGGGAGAAGGTGATGATGAATTTGCTGGAATAATACTCTCATCAATTTTGAAATCATGTTATAAAAACACATCATGCATGATGGGATGAAATAGACAATAGGATTTGGTATCATCATAATAGACAACAAATATAAGTGGTATAATAGTATTCTCCATAGCTTTGCATTTTCTGTTAGGAATAAACACACAAGTATTACTCCCAAATAAATAAAAACTTGATACATCGATATTGATCACAAACTAAGATTCTTTAGGAGTTTTGTTCCATACTTCCTAGAGTGGAATGCAATTATAGATATAATTTGCATAACTTATAGCTTCTACCTAGTATTAACAAGCCATATCTCTAAAGTGAATCATATACTATTCCATCTCTTTCAAATTGAGATTCTTCTACTGTACATCACCATTTTGTTTAGGAGCATAGGGCACTGATAATTGATGAAATATGTCATGTATTGTAAAAAAGTCCCCAAATGCATTAGTGACATACTCTCCCCTATTGTCTGAGTGTATCTATTTAAGTGGAAGAGATTATTTATTCTCTACAAAATCTTAAAGGATTCAAAGTTATCAAGTACTCCACTCTTGTTCTTGATAAAATATACCCAAGTTTTTTTAGGATAATCTCATCAATGAATGTGAGGATAGATTTGTCACCAGAAAAAAGCAAGTGGGAAAGATCATGAGATCATTGTATAAATCAAATATATGACTTACCCTTTGGAAAAGGGTCCTGTTGTGTTTTTCCATGCATATATCCAAGATAAAATCCATTAATGTAGGAGACTTTGGATAGACCAATCACCAAATTTTGTGTACTCATATGTTATAGATATATATAATTAAGATGACAAAGATGTCTATGGAACAATTTAATGAGTAGATCAACATGATAAAATAAAGAGTATCCAATAGAAGGTTAAAATGTCTTAAAGGTATATAGATGTGAACCATGATCTGAATCACCTATAACAACTGGATCCTATAGATCTAACAATTTTCAGATTACATGTGGAGTAAATTCCATGAACTTCCTAGTCCTTGAGTTAAAAATTTTATACACAACAAATTTGTGGAATTTTTTGGAACATACAAAACATTATAATACATCCATCCCACATTTGAACATCATCGTAGCCTAACACATCAAGTATATAAGAGTCATCCACTTCGATCTGGGAAGTGCTACAATCTGAGAAACAAGAAATAAGATCTCAGTAATGTGTAAGGTGAATAGAAGCACTAGAGTGAATAATCTAATTATCTTATGATGCATTTAATGCCATAGTAATGAGTGTTTTCCCTTTACTTATTGAAGGTACTGAAGAAGGATCAAGAATATAAATCTTGTGTTATTTGAAAATGACTTCAAAGTATTCCATCTTTGTGAAACATTTGGACTAAAAATGATTTTTCCCATTACAAAATTTTCATGGACCATAAATATTATTCAATTTATACAACTGTCTAGTTTAGAGGCATTAGTAGACTCATTAGGTATACAAGACTTAGAAGACTGAGAAGCATGAGAGGGATATTTTAATAGTTTAGTGGAAGGTACAGTCTTTGGATTTGATTTGGGTTTACCTTTACAAGATATATCAAATAATGTGTGAATAGAATTAGGAAGAGTAGTAAGAGTCACTAGCTTGGTTTGCTCTCTCATGAGTCATTTAAAAAATAGATTGCCATTGAAATTGGTTACCCAAGGTATCTATAGTGGAGTAAAATAATAGGTGAGTGACATAATTTCATTGCATCTACTTCAAATCTACAGTCGTTTTGTGAGGCATCAAGAGCTCCTAAGTGGGATAGTGCTATGGAAGAGGAGTATAGTTCCTTGCAGAGGAACAATACTTGGGATTTAGTCCCACTTCCTAAGGGAAGGAGACTTGTTCGATGTAGGTGGATCTACTAAACAAAATTTACAATAGATGGGTTCATAGATAAGTTCAAAACACATTTGGTAACAAAGGGTTTTTCTCAAGTACTTAGCATTGACTATATGAAGATGTTCGTACTAGTTGCCAAAATGAACTCAATTCAACCCACTTTCATTATTGTTGCAACACATCACTAGGATGTTCATCAGATGGATGTGAAGAATGACTTTCTTCACAGTGACTTTAAAGAAGAAATATATATGGAACAACCACAAAGATTTATGGAAGATTCTTCCTTAGTTTGTAAACTTTAAAAATCTCTCTATGGCCTCAAACAATCTCCTTGAGCTTGGTATGACAAGATGGACTCCTTTATTCCTTTGATTGGGTTCATCACATGCTATTATGATCTAAATATCTATATTTTATGATAGGATGATTCACTGTTGATTATAGTTCTATTCATGGATGACCTATTGATCAATGGGAGTTTTCCATCCACCATCATAGTAATGAAAATTGCTTTGTCTGATATAGTCTCAATGTCTCACTTGGGCTTGTTGCATTACTTTCTTGGGATTGACATTTCTCAGTTAGACTCTTAATCACTATCACACGATCTAAGTATGTTCTTTATTTGTTTGCATAGTTTAACATGGATGAATATAATCTAACTCTAACTCCTTTTCTATTTGGTGTGAATCTTGAGGCTGATTGTCCATCTCTTTTGGTTGATGCTACCTTGTATTGACAAATTATTGGCAGTCTCATCTACCTTGTGCACACTAGCCTCGATATTTCATATGCAGTGGGCATTGTATCTATATTTATGCAGGATCCACATGAGCTGTACTAAAAATCAGCAAAGTCTATTCTACACTACATTAATAGTACTCATAATTTTGGTTTTTATTATGGAGCAGGTATCAACATTGAATTGATTGGTTATATAGATTTAGATTGGCATGGAAATATTCAAAATCATAAGTCTACTTCAAAATACATTTTTTCCCTTGGTTTAGATCTAATTAGTTGGTCAAATAAGAAACAAAATGCTATTGTTTTATCCTATATTTAAGTAGAATACAAAGAATCTATTAATGTTGCCACTGAGGCTATTTGGATTCAGGGGATTCTAACTGAGTTTGACATCTAATTTTGATGACCAACAATCATCTTTTACAACAACAAAAGCACAATGAAAACCTATAGGAATCTAGTCCTACATCAACAGACCAAACATGTCAAGATTCACATGCATTTAATTTGGGAGCTCATCCATGAGAAAGTCATTAATCTCTATCACATCTAGACAATAGAGAAAATTATTGATATATTCACCAAATCCATCATTAAGAGCAAGTATCATCATTTGTTGGCTCCTTTTAAGGTTTGAGCATCTTCATCTTCTTCCTTCTCTATGAGATCATTTCTATGTACTTGGGTACTTCATTAGATCTTTATGGTGGGTCCCAATTCTTCTACCCACCTAATTTATGCCTAAGTGGGTGTTAGTTTAGTCTTTTTCCCACTATGTAGTTTTACGTTCATAGTCTAGTCAACTTGCTTAGGTTTAATAAAGTTTTTTTGGGGAAAATAGTCTCACATGCATGAGGATGTTGGGATGTGTCTATTTTACACTTATATAATGAACCTTCCTATGTATGTTTTAGTTAAAGTTTATTAATGCAAATTTTGTTTATGAAGATGAGCTTATTCATTTGAGTTCTTGATTTTGGATTTCACTACTCCATGCATGTTTTTTACCTACATTTGATCCTATCTAATTGATCCTTGATTATGGTCCACTCCAATAGGCCCATAACTAGAAATCCCATGGTGTTAAGCCTTAATGTGTACAAAACCTTGCTAAAGGGTTTTTTATTTTTTATTTTTTCAATGTTGAGCACTGTAAAGCCATTGTTACCTATGGCCAATGGTTTATGTACAACACCTTGGTAGTTTTTCCAATACGTCTAGGGATTTCATTGTTTATGAACAAGTAAAACTTAGAATCCTAGTTTGAGTAGAGCTTCCAGGTCTACCTTTTCCCTTGTGGGGTTTCATAGACCAGTTAATAAAGGCCTTAGATCATTTCATTTTCCATGGTCAAAACAAATTCTAGGCAGCTAGGTTATAGAAATGTGTGTTGAGGTTAAGCTTTCAAAGGATCTCAAGGAATTGATATATATATATATATATATATATATATATATATATATATATATATATATATATATATATATATATATGAGACAAGTGCATATCCAAACATGACTAGTATATCAATGTGCCTAATACATGCCTTCAGTGTAATAAATCCACATACCACAAGATTTGTGAATGCTCTCCCATAACTAATTTGTGTTTAGATACATATCCCAAAACCTCTCTTGAGGTTAATAAAAATGTTACTACTTACGTAGATAAATAAAATATAGTCACTAATAAAAAGTCCAACTAATATGATCATGGAGTAGGAGAAATATTAGTTACCATGTACAAACCCATTGATAGTTCTACTACAACAGACAAACAACTAGTTCCCATCATTGCTTAGGTGGTTTCATTCATTTCTCTCACCCCACAAGCAATGCCAATATTCATGAGTTATCAGAGTCAAGATATTGCTTCTTATTCATCATAACCCCCTTTTTGAGGCAAAAGAATTAGACTTCACTGATAATCTAGTGTTTTCAAAAGCAAAATGGTCATGCATCATTATCACAACCTGTCACCACCTCCCAAGGGTGGTGAGTATGTTTAATAAATCTTGGATATTTATGACATCAATTTACTTTAATGGGATTACATTTTTAGAGGGATGTCATTAAATTTATGATGGGTTATCATAAGGCCTCATTTATTTGTCATATGCATAATTGTGTAATCCATCATAAGAAGTGCACCATTATTAAAATGGTACAGGGCATAATCACCCAGGTAAATCACAAACCTTAGTCAAGATATCAAATATAATTTTAAATCACTGGATACTTCCCTCTTTGGGATGCAATCAGAAAAGACCATAAAAATAAAAATAAAAATAATAATAATTTATGTCTCGTGGTTGATAGATCATGAATCCCAAGGCCTGATGAGGTGAGTAATTGTTCAAGATGAAAGAGGTTACTATTTCAAATTTTAAAAGAGGAAAAACCAACCCGCCAGATTCTATACAATTCAAAAGGAGTTGTCTTCCAAAAGAAAATAAATAGTGGAAACTCAGTGAACAATGCTTTCCGACCAAATGCTATGTTTCATTAGGTAACTAATTTCGAGTTATAATTTCCCAAGAAATAATGCAGTGAACAAAGTCAAATTTAATTTGATTTTTTCGCAAGGTAATAGAATGAAGACAATAATTGGTTTGATGTGGGGACACAAAACAAACACTACTAAGCCAATTAAATAAATCTATTCAGTCCTCTTGCATTTCTTTTTATTTTAGAAAATTCATGTAAAGGTTCACGCTTTAAAATTGTCTCTCTTGCAGTTTACGCTTTTCTAATGTCATCATCATCATCATCATCATCATCATCATCATCATCATCATCATCATCAATAAATAATGGATAGTAATGTATCATTAAAATTTTTTACCATTTGTCATGTATGTTATAATGATAATTCCTAATTTATAATTATTTGTACACATTATAAATTTTAAGATAATTTAAATGCATTAATTTTTTTATAATTTATTATTATTATTATTATTATTTAAGTATATTATAATTTATTACTATTTTTATTTGTTATAATGATAATTATTTAATTTATTTTTATATGTATATGTTATAAATATTAGAATTAATTTAAATAATCGAAAGGGTTGTAGTGATTTGTGAGGATGATGGTTTGTTATACCATCTACCAAGGTTCAAATCTCTTTAGATATCTGGACATAAAGTCAAATAGATAGGGCCAAGATTGTGTCCTAGGTGAATTTGACGGATTTAATACCCACTAATCATGGTTGTTTAGCCAAATGAATGCTCAAATTTAGATGTACACTTACTCATCAATTGTAATAAACTATATGTAATCCAAAACATAAATAGAGATACCGATAACTATATAACTTTGAACTTCTAAATTACAAATAAAATAAAAATAGTACATCAATAAAATATCATTAAAAATATTAATCTAAAATGATAATTCCTTAATTCATTTTTAATACATCGTAAGACTATCATTTAAAGCATTCAAGCTGGTTAGTAAAAAATAAAAATTATGTATAATGACTTCTAAGTTTACATTTTGTAAATTATAAGACTATCACCTAATGTATTCTAATTGATTGATAATTGAAGGTGTTATTGTGTCCCAAATCCTGCTCCAAGAAACATTTATGAGATTAAGTGCTCAAAGAGAACTTTAGGGACAATTAGGGACTTTCATCCTCCCATCTTAGGATTTCTACTAAATTAATCCAGGGCATGAGTTGTAAATATTGGAATCCATGAAATAGCCTATTTGGAATAGATCTCTAAAATATGTAATGTTACCATTGTAAGCTCACCTACTCTCTTGTTGATTACTTGTCTACTTCTTGTTGCCTACTTGATTCAACTAATAAATCAATTAAGTCTTACTTCACTACAATTCACTTTAAAACCTAAACTAAGGTAGAACAACATCACACAAAAAATGAAAAGATAGAGAGTAGGGTAGGGCAGAAAAGAGAGGGTGTCTTAGATTAAGCAAGTATCTTGACACTTCAAGTTGAAAACTTCACCTTGCCATAATTACACATGTGTGTGTGCGTGCACACGCGCGTGCACACACACACACACATCTATATATATTCACTTCCAAGTAGCATGACATCTAATTTCTCATCATTTTCCATGATGGCCTTGAAGTTTCTTATATTTGCATTAACTAGAATATTCACCCACTCTCATAGAAGATCCCCTCAGGATAGCTAGTTGTTCACGATCTGTGCAACTAGACCATGCCTCATGAAGGCATATTTTTTATTATCATCTTTTCTTGATCCTTAAATGCATGACATGCCTATGATCAATGCCATTACCTATTATGTATTCAATTCCAACCACTTTTCTAACTATTTTGGTGCTAGGAGATGAGCTACAATTTAACTGAGCAAGTCATATTGAACACACAATTTATTGTCAAATTTTGATAGGGGAGATGACCATCAAACCTATGCTCATAGACTACTGATGTCATTATCCATGTGTCTAATCCTTAATTTATTTGGTTATATTTTCTTATATTTTAGTTCTTGATAACGGGTTAACAAGATCATGACACTAAGCATGATCTCAGGCCTCTAGTTTTAATTAAAGCTTTGCCTTTATATTTACCTTGCAGGTAGCAGGTTAGCAGGATCAAGATACATCACATGATCTTAGCATCCCAGACTTTCACCTTTTGGTCTATTAGCTTTACTCCATTAGGTTAGAGCATTTGGATTGATGCCATGTGGTGGCATCTTAATGATTATGCTACTTAGGGCACTTTTGCCTAAATTTTTCTTGTGTCATCCTAAGTAAATGAGATCATGCCATGTTGTATGATCCTATGGATCTATAGGTATTTGGGATTTAGATAATTTTTGAATTTAATTATTATCCTATTGAATGAGACCATGCCACATACCATTATCCTTGAGCTCTTAAAAGGTTCCAACACTTTGCCATTTTTTCAATTTTACCTCTAGTTGTGGGTCGATGGAATGCTTCTATGTGGGGCCTTATTATTGAATCTTATATTTAGGAGACTTACCTGTGCACTATGTTTTGCTAAGTATTGGTTGAATGGGATTATGCCATGTAGCATCATCTCAAGAACTCAGTGCTCTTTAGAATTTTACCTTTGTTTGATTATGTTCGGGCTTCCAGATTGATGACATGCATCACAATCTTGAGTATTCATATTTTCATTACATTTTGAAGAAATGACTAAGTCCTTTTTAGTGAATGGGATGATGTCATGTGACACCTTATCAAGACTCTATAGGGTCATTGTATTTTAGAGAAATGGCTAAGTCAAAATTCAGCCACAGGCCCCAAGTGAATGGGATTTTGGTACTTAGCACAATCTAGGGACACAGTGACTCAGAGAAAATATGAATAAAATCTAAAGCAAAACACTCTGATTAAAACATTAATAACTTAATCCTAAATTTGAAATCAAAAATCAAATAAGCCTAAAATAAAGACCTAGAATAAATTACAGACTTAGACCAATAAGGTTGATTCTAAATATGAATAATTAGTTTAGCAGTGAAATGTGAAGATTAATTATCCCGATAAAACCAAAATTTGAATCATATTTTGACAAACAAACGTCATAGGAAAGTATGAATTTTCTCAATAATTAAGCCTAAGACCAATGAAATAAATTATTTTAAAGAGGTCCCTTTTGATTTATCATTCTAGGAAAGGTCATTATCTAAAAATTAAAGCACAAACCTTCAAAAGTGAGACTTTTTTGAAAGATCAATGAGGAATAGAGACCATTTCTCAAACATTAATACTAGATGATTAAAGACCACCCCTTTCCTTTGATTTAAACTAAGAGACATGAATCACTTTAACTTAGATGTTATTATGAATGCAATCCAAAATTAATTAAGGAGATACTTCAATAGACCAATTTTATTAGTTTAAATTTTTAGGGAAAGGATGATTAAAACATTATGAGCAATTGGCCAAGTAAAGTCAGTTCAATTTTAGTCTAAACATTCAGAATATTAAAGCTCAAAATATGATGTGCAATAAAATGATACATCATTTATAGAAAAGATTAAGATGAGAACATAAGTAGCAAATTTTGAAGATAAGTAATATTGATAAATAGGACCATAAAAATGAGCAAGAATAGAGAACAAAAGCAAACATGTAAAATCAAGAGGGGCCCCATTTGAAGAATTTGGGATGGGGCATGTTTGCCACCACAGAAAGAAATAAAAAATATATACACTGACTCCTTATTCTAAGTTAAGACTATTATTTAATGCATTTAAATTGACTAATAAGTAATTTAGACAAAAGAATACTCAAATTTAGATGTACGTTTACCCATCAATTATAACAATTATAATTAATTATATATAATTCAAAGTATGGACAAAGATATGGATAACCATATAAATTTGAATTTATTAATTAAAAAAATGATTTTAATACATTAATAAAATCTTATAAAAAATAATAAATCTAAAATAATTCCTTAATTATTTTTTTATATATCATAAGATTATCATTTAGAGCATTCAAGTTGATTAATCAATAAAAAATACAAATTTATGTATAATTAATTCTTAGTTCACATATTTATAAATAATAAGACTATCACTTAATATATTCTAATTGATTGATAATTGAAGGAAATCAAAAATATCTATAATGTCTCCTTAGTCAAAGGTAAGACTATCACTTAGTGCATACAAATTCACTAATAATCAAAATAAATAAATAAATATTGTGGCTCCTTAGTAAACCATTTTTAATACATGACAAGTCTTTCACTTAGTGCTTTCAAGTTCATTGATTTGTTTAAAAAAAAAATCATAAGTATTAATGTTGGAGAGGGGGATTTGTATGTGCAAGATAATTAGGTATGTGGGTAATAACAATAATAGTATTAGGTAATGTTGTTCTAAATTTATAATTATATTATAATAAAATGAAACAAAAGGTTTCGTAGTGGTTATATCTATATTTGTATTGAAATTCATTTATGGGAGAGTTTATATGTAAATTTGTAATATAAGTTGAATGTAGAAAATTGGTATAAAATAAATATGTAATATAATACCATTGTAAAATATCTCTTACAATTATAAATGTAAAGAATTGATGTGATTAAATTTAGTTTGCAGATATGTACTAAATATGACGTGTTCCTTTTGTGAATTTGCAGTGGCTATCTTATTTAGATCATACAATTAAATTATGTAACGTTAATAGTATTTATTTATAATATTTAATAATAATTGTTGTAAACATTTCTCTAAATAAAAATTTATGCGATCTCATTGATATTTAATATTTTTTTTACATAAATTAAATACCAAACTGAAATATAAATTATCTTTAAATAATTTTTAAAAATATAAAAACCTCAAAAAAGGAAAATAAAATTAATACAAAATCTAAAAAATTTAATATGGTCTAAAAAAGTGTGCATAAAAAGTTGATTGGGAAATCACTCATGTATTGTTTTTATGTATCCTTAGTTGATACTTGTATAAATAATATATCAATTTAGGCTTTGATTAATTATTTAAAATGTACTTTTATTTTAAGTTTGATTACCTATATATTTTTAACACAAGGAGAAGAGTGTCATTAGCCTTGCATAGTAATAATTGTGTTGGTATTAGAAAAGGGCTATAAAATTACAAATTATATTTGTATGATAGATTTATTTTTTGCATTATTTTGACATTAATTTTATATATATATATATATATATATATGTATTTGACACATATAAGTATATCAATATTCTATAAAATATGAACAATATTTTTATTGCTTGTAATGAAAGGTTGGAATATGAAGGGATAGAGCCTTTGTAGGCTCTATAAATTGTGCTTAATTCTATTAGATAAGGGTTTCAAATTAATATATACTTACATAGAGATATGCTAATGGTTCTTTCAAATGTCTACACTTGTTCTTGTGTGCAATTATGCTCTATTTTATCTTAATCCATTTAATCATACAACATAATTTATGTTATTATCAGAGTTGTTGCTAGAATTCGGATAATGCGAGTGCAATGGAGACGTGATCACACAAGTTGAAGAAAGTGCACACCACATAGATGCTAAAGCAATTTGAAAATAATACAAGAAGATAAATTGCACAAGACAAAATGGAGAAAACCAAAATCTGATTAGCATGAGATGGCCAAAGTGAGGAATACATATAAGAGAGTACGTAAGTAAGTCCTCCACAAAAGGTGGACAAGGCATCCCAAGAATAGACAGTAACTCCTCCATGAAAGGTGGTGACAAGGTACTAAGAATAGAGAAGTAGCTCCCATCAAGGGAGTTACTTATGACACCTATGACACATCTATGACACACACCTCCACATAAGCTAGCCTATCCCACAAATGTAGGAAAACTCCATGTATGCACAAGAAATACAATTTTCTTAATTAATAAATAGATAAAAATAAAAACCTACACTAATACCCCCCATAAGCGCAGCTTAGGTGGGCAGTGTAGAAATATGAGATGGGTCCCGACAACTAGGCCTGATGAGGTATCCATGTACAAATGCAATCTCCCATAAGATAGAGAAAAGGAGAAAACCCGTAGGAAAAAACTCACCCCCCCAAAGAGAGACATAAAAGAAAAGAAGAGGCTAGAAGGCCCCCCTGAAGATGATACTGTTGCAAATATGGACCATACCCCAAGAAGAGCTCGTAGATGAATGAATTTACTCTTAGTGAAAGGTTTGGTGAAGATGTCTGCAACCTGCTTCAAAGATTGGAAAAATATCAAGTTAATGACCTGACTATGAATAAGCTCTCGAATGAAATGCATGTGAATCTCTATGTGCTTGGTCTACTAGTGCTGAACTGGATTCTTGCAAATTTGAATGGTACTCTGGTTGTCACAATAAATGATGGTGGGCTGCTTGATAGGAATGCCAAACTCAGAAAGTATCCCCTAAAGCCAAATAGCCTTAGTAGCTGCATTAATAGTTCCCCTATACTCTACCTCTGTGGATGATATAGAAATAACATTCTACTTCTTGCTAGACCAACTGATAAGACCAAAACCTAGAGAAAAATTGTAACTAGAAGTGGACTTGTGAGTATGTGAATCGCCAACCCAGTCTGAATCTGTATACCCAACCAAGTCAACCTCTATGCCAAATTTGTAATGAATCTCATATCTATGTGAACCCTGTATGTAGTGCAAGATCCTCTTAGCTGCTTTCCAATGCAACTCATGAGGTTCTTGCATGAATCTAGAGGCAAGTCCCACTGTATATGATATGTCAAGCCTGGTGTGAGTCAAGTAGATGAGACTACCAAAAAGTTGTCGATACCGAGTGGCATCAACCAATGGTGAAGAATAATCAGCCTCAAGCTTGACTCCTGATAGAAAGGGAGTCAGAGATGGCTTGCATTTAGCCATGTGAAATTGAGCCAATAAGTCAAGAGCATACTTAGACTGTGCAAGAGAAATCCCTGAATCTAACTGTGAGATCTTGATGCCAAGGAAGTAGTGTAACAAACCCAAGTCTATCATGCCAAATCTATCTTGAAGAGATGCCTTCACCACTACAATAGCTGATGAAAAACTCCTGATGATCAAAAGGTCATCAACATATAGAACCAAAATCAAGAGTGAATCATCCTACTGCAAGAAGTAGACATTGGGATCAGAATGGCACCTAGTGAAACTCGCTATGAGAAGGAAGGAATCCATCTTGGCATACCAAACTTGAGGGGCCTATTTGAGGCCATAGATAGATTTCCTAAGTCTGCATACTAAGGAAGAATCTTAAACAAATCTTGGCAGCTGCTCCATGTAGATCTCCTCCTCTAGGTCTCCATGAAGAAAGGCACTCTTCACATCCATCTGATACACATCCCAACCATGTGCTACAGAAATAGCCAAGGTGAGTCAGATAGAAGTCATCTTTGCAATGGGTGAAAAGGTCTCTGAGTAGTCAATGCCTGCCAATTGTGAGAAACCCTTGGCGACCAATCGCGCCTTATACTTATCAACTGACCCATCTACTGCAAACTTGGTCTGATATATCCACCTACATCGAACCATCTTTCTTCCCTTAGGAAGTGATGTCAAGTCCCAAGTGTGATTTTTGATTAAAGAAGAATATTCTTCCTCCATAACATTATCCCACTCAGGTACCCCAAATGCCTCTCAAAAAGTCTGTGGATCTGAAACTGAAGCAAAGAAGGCATGTGGATCTCTTTGAAAATCCCCCCTAGTACATCTGTCATCTACGGGATCTCCTACCCAAGTGCCAGCACTCTCAAGTGTCTGTCTAGCCCAAAGTGGCTCAGAAGTGGGCGAGTCAGGTGCTAACTCTTCATCCTTTGATTGACTAGAGGTGGATGACTCTACATCACTGTCCTCACTGTCTAAACTCAAAGAAGAAGAAGATGTCTCTGGCTCAAGAACTTGCTGTAGCTAATCTGAATCTAATGAGGAATCATCATGAAGAAGTAGATCCAATGAGGGAGAAGAAGTGTCAAGTGTTGAGTCTCTAGGACTCTCCTAAAAATGGACACTTCTCTCAATGAACAACTCATGAGTGACTAGATCTAGAAGGCGATATCCCTTAATACCATCCAGATATCCTACAAAGATGCAAGACTTGGATTGACGTTCCATAGCTTTGCATTTCTTCTTTAGAATGTGGGCAATGGCTGGGGATCTAAAAACTCTAAGGTGCTCAACATCAGGTTTCATTTTATGCCAAGCTTCAAAGGGTGTTATCCCTTTCAAAGCTTTGTGAGGAACCCTATTTTGAATGTAGCAAGCACAATTGATGGATTCGGCCTAGTATTGTGGTGATAAGGATCTAGAGTGAATCATACAGCTACCCATCTCTTTCAAGAACCTATTCTTGTGTTCTGCAACCCCATTTTGTGAAGGACTGTAAGTGATTGTGCACTGCAAATCAATCCCCTCTGTAGTGCAAAATTGCTCAAACTTGATGCTGACATACTCCCCTCTATTATCAGTTTGAAAAACCTTGATGGATTTCTCACTTTGTTTCTCAACAAGAGCCTTGAAGTCTAGAAAATTTTCAAACACTTCAGACTTTTGTTTGAGAAAATATATCCAAGTGTACCTAGAGAAATCATCAATAAAAGTGAGGATGTACTTGGCCCTTGTGAAAGATGGTTTGGGAAAGGGTCCTGATACATCACTGTGGACTAACTCCAAAGGTTATGAAGCCCTCCAAGCTTTGTCTTTGTCAAATTTTGCTTCGGGCTGCTTCCCAAGGGAACACCCCTCGCAAAGTCCTTTTGAGAATTGGACACAAAGAAAGCCAATGACCATGTCATGTTTGCAAAGTTGTTCAAGGTAGCGGTAGTTAAGGTGGCCAAACCGTTCATGCCACAATTTGCTAACTCCATCTGAATGAGTTAGCAATGCTGTTGGAGAAGAATCTGGTGCAAAATGTGAGAAGGTGTATAACCTTGCTTGGTGATCTGCCCTATCCACTGCCACTGTAGTATCACTATGCAACTCCCTGATAACTAATGAATTTGGTGAAAACTCAACTCTCATGCCCCGACCAATGTGAGTGATTTGGTACACTGATAGGAGATTTGTTGAAAGAGAAGGAACACTTAGAAAATTGTTGAATGTTCTTCCTTCCATTTCAACTGACCCTCTCCCTGCAATAGAAACTGAAGTGTCATCACCCAAACTAATTGAAGTAATGCTACAAGGCTCTAAAGATGAAAACTCAACTAGTGAAGATCCCATGTGGTGAGAAGCACCTGAGTCAATGACCCATGAAGATGTAGAAGCTACTATAGCTACAAGGGCCTTGCCCTTTTCTTTCTCCTTACCTTTGCCTTTTGCCTTAGTAAAATCTTGGGTAGATGAATTCTGCTTGATGGACTCAGGAACACCTATGTTGTTCTTCTCTAGAAGATGAGTTAGGTGATCTATTTGTTTCTTCATGCATTTGTGTTCATCATGCCCTATATTTTTACAATAGGCACACTTAACCTTCTCTTTCTTAGGTTTAGCATTGGAGGATGAAGATTCAGTGTTGTTTTTGGCAATGATTGGTGTTTTCTTTCTTCTTCTCCTAATCCTTGTTCTTTTTCTTCTTCTCCTTTGTTGAAGTCTTATCCTTACCATTTCCAGCTATCAAAGCTTGGGGTTGAGTAGACTTCATTGTGCCCATTTGAATTAGCTTATCTTGCTCCCTAGTCAAGTTGGCAATGAATGAATTCAATGAAGGCATTTTCCATGTAGTGCCAAGGGCACTTTTTTTGGCATGGAAAGTGGAGACAAAGACTAAATAGCTTGGACCTAACTTTGTGAGAATAGAAAGTATGAGTTGATCATCTTTCTTCTCTATCTTGCATTATTTAAATTGCAATATAAGGGCCTTAAACTTAGTGAAGAAGACTTGTAAGGTGTCAAAGTTGCTAGGACTTAGACTTATGAGTTCATTTTCGAGCTCATGACCTCTCATCTCATCAAGCTTCCCAAATAAATTTTCTAAGGTGTCCCATATGTCATTGAGATTTTGAGAGGATTCTAGATGGAAGAGAAGTTTTGGAGACACATACAAGCTCAGTAATCCAAAGGCTTCATCACTACGGTTGTACCACTTGACCTTTTCAGCATCAGTGTTGGGTTCTACTTCAGTACCCATGGTGATCCTATACAACCCTTTGCTTCTAAGAATGATTGACATTTTAACCTTCCATTCATGATAGTTGAAGGGTGTTAGGGGTTTAAGTTGATAAGAATCCATTTTTAGCTGAATTTAGGTGAAGTTGTGTTGATTGCAAGTTGTGAAATTATGCATAAAGGAGAATGAAAACAAATTCGCAAGTTGTGAAAAGCAATCACACCCCCCTGAAATATTGAGCCCCCCCAAAATATATAAGTGCACACTCAAAAGACATCAGACTCAGCCAAAAATGCATCTTAGAGCAATCAGTGCAAGGCTAAAGCAAATAGGACGTCAGACTCAGCCGAAAATGCATCCCGAGAGACCCAAATTTTTAGGCACTTTATAAACTAGTGCATTTTTGACAAATAATAAGCCTACACTGTGGAGAATTGAATAAAAAACATTTTTGCAAAAAAGGGCACCCAAATCTGAGCTACCGTTTGCAAGATATTAAAGGTTCAATTTTCTTGTAAACTAGTGTTTTTGCAAAAAAAGCACTAAAACATTAAAAAAATCTTATTATGAGAGAGAAAGTGGCCTTCCAACCACTTTTTGGATTTGACATAGAATGAGGAATCCAAAAGAAGTTTGTGTGAGGGGGAATTGGCCTCCTACCAACCCAAGCCTCACCCTTCGTCTTCGTAGGTTAAAGATACAAGTTTTAAATTGAAAACCCCAAAATTACAAAACTGTCTATAAAACTGAATATTCAGCCAAATTGACTGATTTTTGTTTTATCAAGTCAATTTTAACTAAAAAATTAAGCATAGACAGAAATGAATGAAGCCACGTGTCCAAGGGGCGCCACATGGGATGCCAAGTAAGGAAGGGGAACCCAAAAAAGAATAGTCTAGATTTTAACAGCAGAAAAGACAAAAAAATGGATGTTCAAACTTGCTGGACGTGCCGTACGGCCTGATGATGCCTTGCTGGGCAAGAAAAAATTGTGGCATGGATAGAGGAAGGATGCTTACTGCTAGGCATGGCAGAATTGAAGGTAGGTGCAGAAGTGCAGAGTGCTGACCAGAAGAGCACACCGCATGGCCTACATAATTGAATGCTTCCTGAAGGTGGCATGACGTATCGCTGTGGCGTGGCAGAAGGATAGAAGCAGACTTGCAGACCAAAAGCTAAACACAGAAGCTGGAAGGATAACAACATAAAATGTGCTCTACCAGATGAGTTTCCAGTGCCCTCACCAAAAAAAGAACTCAGTAGGCTGCTCATAGCAGTATGAAGAGGCTTGCAACAAATTCAGCTCCTCCCTCTACTGCTCCACACAACAAAAGACACCCAAAGGCCAAATATTTCCAAGGAAACTAACCAGAAGTGATATATATTTTTATTTTGGATCAAATCTAGAAAAAAAAAAGAGAACTCCACTCCTCTTGATTTCAAAATGAACTAAAAGCATAACCATACATACGATTACCGTTCTTGCTCTGATACCATATCGGAGTTGCTGCCAGAATCTGGATAATGTGAGTGCAATGGAGACGTGATCACACAAGTTGAAGCAAGTGCACACCACATAGATGCTAAAGCAATTTGAAAATAACACAAGAAGATAAATTGCACAAGACATAATGGAGAAAACCAAAATCTGATTAGCATAAGATGGCCAAAGTGAGGAATACATATAGGAGAGTACGTAAGTAACTACTCCACAAAAGGTGGACAAGGCATCCCAAGAATAAACAGTAACTCCTCCATGAAAGGTGGTGACAAGGTGCTAAGAATAGAGAAGTAACTCCCATCAAGGGAGTTACTTATGACATTCTTATGACACCTATGACACATCTATGACACACACCTCCACATAAGCTAGCGTATCCCACAAATTTAGGAAAACTCCATGTATGCACAAGAAATACAATTTCCCTAATTAATAAATAGGGAAAAATAAAAACCTACACTAATAGTTATGTATAATTAAGATTGTGGTTCATGTTAATAAATATGCAATTCTATTCTGAGTTTATATTCAAACTCTCACATGATTTTCCTTGAATATCTTTTATCCCATTTCACATAAACAATATAAATTAGCATGTTTTGATGGGTTTTCTAGGAACCTTTGCTAACAATGGTGCGGCAAGCATGGAATCTTTTGAAACGTGTTGAGATGATTGTTGAGAAAAATAGATTTGGAAAAATGGTTAGATAAGAGAATTCATAATTTAGTAGAAGTAACTAGGATAGAAAGATTTGTGAGAGAAGTTATTCTTGAACATATATATAGTGAAATATTTTGGTGTAATTTACTTGGATTACTAATTGCATGGTTGTCAAAATTTGAATACTATTAATTTTGATTGAGAAAGACATAACTCTTAGTTTGGAAAAAGGATAAAATAGAAAACCTATGAAATTTAGGTACTGATTGGACTCATGCAATAGATAATTGGATAAATACTACCATTGACAAATATATCACTAAATTTTATGTGCAAGGATACATTGAATTTGAGACTACACATGATCTTTTTGTGAGGGGAATTAGAGGAAAGTTTTTGTAATGAATACCTACTCTCATCAAAATTTTGGTTGTAGAAAAGGCCATGGTGCCTACTCCTACTAACATGTAATAATCCCTTTGGGCATTATGGGATGTGTGCAAGAAAGAAGTGAATGATGAAGAATTGAATGAATAAACTTAAACATGAACCTATAAAATGAAGGATGCGAAAAAACATAAGAATGGAATTCTTGAGCTAGAAAGAGGAGATGGAATAAAAAAAAATAACCCAAAAGTAGCTACGATTAGGGGTAGACTAGAGAATGTAGAAGATAAAGATGGAGTGAGAATATAGAGAGGAATTGTGAATTATAGAGATTTTAATAATAAGGAAATAGGAGGGTTTGATAGAGGAGAAGGAACCATAGAGAGCCATAGATGGATAGAGATTGGGTGAAGAGTTTAGAATACATTGAAGAGAGCAAAGAGAAAGAGAAGGAAAAGGTAACAGTAAAATAGTTAGATTAGTTAGAAACTAGTTTTAAGTCATAGTTTCAAGAGAGAATATTATTTGAATAAGATAAGGAACAATATACTTAAGAATTTTTGTTAAATTGTAGGATCAAAGCATGTTCAAGTTTAACTAAAAATATTCATAGACAAAGATCATTATTTTTAGGAGTACACATCTTCTATGCCTAATTTATCATTAGAAAGAAGAAGACAAACTGTAGAAACTAGTGGAGGTAGTAATTGGTTAGATTTTTTTGTGGATATGTTTGGTAAACTCAACAAGGATACTAAGAAACTAGTAGATTATAATAATTTGAGAGATGATAGTTTTCAAGTTGCATCAAGATTTAAGACACCGCTGAAGTCTAGTTCATAGTAATAAGTGGTTGCAAGTCTGAGTACAAAAAGCATGTCTTTCAATGTATGGATCTTTTTCACCTAGACATTATGTGATGGGTCTTCTAACCATGAATAGGACTTGTTAACTTTCAAAATGAAATGATAGGTTAAGGGGGTAAATAATTATGATGTAAAAAAGTGTGAGTTCATTATATACTTAATAGGCCAAACTTTTGAATTCATGTACAAAAGGAATGCTCCTTGATTAAAGTTTTAGCATGTGAAATAACAACTAATAGGATAATTCAAAATTAAGAAATGTGCAAGCCACACCATCTAAGAATTAAAATAAATTCAAAGAAATCATAGGAGTCTATATGTGATTATGATCATAGATTATCTGATGTAATGAATTGAGTAAACATTCTATTTCAAGACACTGATAAACTAGTTTGTAGAGGCTCTAAAGTTGTGGATTAGATTTTCCATTATGAAAAATAAATTAATAAATAAGTTTGATACTCTATTAGTTTCACTTCTCGTAGAACAAATTGCGGACTATGGGGACACTCCACATCTTATCATCAAAACTAATGTGTAGATAAATGCTATTTTGTGAAAAATGAATGGGACCCATGAAATTAATAGAACCAGACTCAGCCTGTTGTGTATGGTGTGTGGGAAAGAAGGGAATCATAGGAATAATTTCTCAAAATTTCAAAAATAAATTTTGAGAGATTTTTAGAGTTATAAGACATTCATGGGTAAAATGTCATCTCTTATAAAAGTACACTCAATGTCCATAAAACTTGTACTGTAATTTTTTAAGTTGCATAATCATGATGACAAAATTTGTCAAGCTCTACTGAAATTTAAGGAAGACATCACCAATAATGTCTTCATGATAGTGGTAAAATAGATTCTTTTTGTGAAGTCAAAATTCTAAACCCAGATGTAGAAATGAGCAGTGTGATTCAAGATGTTTTGGGATAGATGACATCATCACCTTAGTGTCATGTACAAGGTCTAGTAGGCTAGACACTATAGTCTCCAAAATATTAAACATCATGGAATCCTCATCCCCTTAATATCAACTACCTTGGAATACTTATATACCCCAACCATAATAATTTATATGGACTCCATCTTCTCCCAAATAACCATGAAAAGGATATGATACACAAAAACATTAAGGTTTGGGCTCCCCAAAACATCAAGGGGATTTGATGGTCAATAAACACAAGGTTGGGGTTTCTAATATAAATAAGAGGGATTAGATGAGTGTATCATGATGGATATCAATTAAAAATCATAGACAAAGATGAAAAACATGGTTGTCAACCAATTATTTTTTATTTATGTAGAGAGTACAACAACTTCTCATAAAATTGTCCAACTAATCCTCAATGATAGGTTTATTACATTTACTATAGAGACTTGGGATAACATCACACTGGAGATTATTTGGTGTTATCTAGGGATATGGATGGTATGGCACTTGAGATCTAAATTAGAAACCTTAGAGGCCTCTATTAGAGAGGCATTAATAGTGCTAATACCATGATGGAGAAGTCATGATGAGGTAAGGGGATTGATAGTTTGGGAGATGTCTTGAAATAGATCACCTAAGAGAGAAGAGACACCTTATCACCCAAAAGGAGGAGAAGGTGATGAATAACATGTAATAAAAATAAGAGGAGTTAACACTGATCAATATTTAGTAAGATTAAACCTTTCATCATTAAGAAAGAAATATTCACTAATGAGCACCTTTGGTGAACTAGTAGGGCCCTACAAAGAGACAAACAAAGATTTGTTAGAGGGATTTGTATTAGCATATATACATTCCAAATGATATAGGTTTGCCTACAAGGTATGAACCTCACCTTCATGCACAAAGTGAACACACTAAATATTACTCATGTAATGGCCTACATGGCAGTGGTCTAGGGACAACCAAGGATCATGTTGTATGAGAGATCTAAGTCTAACACAAAAATATAAATCTTGTCATGGGTCAGAAATTGACTTGAATATTCACATTACCCACCAATATAACCATGTCCTTCACCTATTACCCATCTCTTTAAACACCTAAAATGTCATGATGTTAAACATGATAATAGCCAACCAAGTTTTTAATATAAAATCGAAACATAGACCTATTTTTGAGAATATAAGTATCTAGAAATGATGTATGGTTAAAGGACAATGTAGGAGGATGAGGGAGATTGAGGATGTCAAAGTTAAACAAAACCTCCATGTCATCTCATAACATACCCTCATAAGATAGACCAATATCAATGAAGACAAATTTGCTTTGTTAGGGGAAAGGTGAAGAAGGTCCTAGATGGAGATCCCAATATAAAGGGACTACAACTCCTTTATAAATAATAGGGACATTGTTTATCCTAGGGAAGGATATTACACCAAAATTCAAATATTAATTTTGGGGTTTCCCATTATCATGGTTGGGGTTGTAATCCTTGCATTGCTTCTTGGTTAGGAGGAACAACAATCAACATCCTAGGAGATGTCCATGAGTTACCTAAAAATCCTAAGAGACATCTCCCTCATTACATTATTAATGATGTGAAAACACTAGAACAACACATTCCATATTCTAACTTAGCCCGAATATTTTTTAATATAACACATGAAAATATTATTCGTAGGTTCTTCCCATTCATATTACAAAATATCATTTGTGATTGGTTCCTCAACATAGTTAAAAAATCCATCAACAATTGGATTTTTTTTCATACCACTTTCCTAGCCTAGTTCTACTAAGTTATTGATCCAAATGTCTTATATCAATAGTTTTAATATGTCTAAAGGGAATTAAATGACCTAGTCAAAACATTTAGTTCTAGATTCAAAAGGATGTATAATATATTCATACCAATGTATAAGGATATCCTAATACAATATTAAATGACATGCTTGTGACCTATGCTAAAACCATCAATGTGGATCAAAAACTCTGTCCACATTGTCACTTTTTAAATTCCATTTTCATTATCAATCATAATGTTCCTATGTTGCATCCTATACCAATCAAAAATTAGTTACCCTTGAGACATGCTACTCCAAACCAAAATTTGGGTTTTTTCAACACTCAACCAATATAACAAAAAGAATTAGATCCTAGTTTTGGCTCCAGCTATTAATAATACCCAACAATTACCTTAATATTTAGCTAAAAAATGAGTTGGACAATATTTGATGCATGGTACATAAGCTTCGTAATGACTTATTCAGTTTGAACATTTGAGTTGGAAATTATTCAGAGTAAAATGTTGGGACAAATTACACTTATCATATATGTAATTTCCCAAAAAATTTATCTAACAATGTATAATATTCCATAAATAATTTGAATGCAATTAATATATGTAAATTAGCTTTCCCAATTGGTTTAAAGTTCTTGCTACAACCCAACATGGAGAATTAGTTTGTGTCAAATTTTACAATGCCTTTGAGGTATTTTCTAAATAAATGGAAGGATATGAGGTAATTCGAAATGATCAAAACACAACTAGCATATCCAACACACATAGTACACCCAATAAAGCATTACCATGTGTAGATACTTAAATTTGGTAACAAATATTTGATAATGCTAGTTTTTGGCCCACTTTTACTTTAATTGACTTGAACATTTAAAATCTATCCTATTTTGCTACCTCTCTCTATCCTATGTACTTGTATGGCATATCTCTTTTTAAGTTACTATTTTACACCTACATAAATGTTCTTAATTTCTAAAAATCTTTTAAAAAATATATATGGACATTCAAATTTATAAAATCAAGTGTCACCCTTCCTAGTACATAATCAACTTGTACATGACATGACCAAATAGTTGATATTATTTTTACGGGTCAATCATATCATTTCCTTTAGAAATGATTATTTTTAAAATTTAAACCCTCCCTTATAGTTGGTCCATATTTTTGATATAGGTAGCATGAGGTTTTAACCATTGGGATTGTTATAAATGCACCTCTAAGTCATTTATTCTACTACTTGGCAATCACTTGGCAATTTCAATATTGAATCACACTTATACTATTGTGCACTGATAAAATATTCCATATTATTTCTAATTTTGATTGTATTTTCTTGAATAAACCTTTATCCAATTCATGAACCTATTATATCTATGTCAAGTATTCAAGCCATCTCTAGATGCATACATGTAGCAAAAAGAGAATAATTGCACTGAACACTCTAAGTGGGAGAATTAAGTGGGCTTGAAATTACTCCTTGGAGTAGTGGATACATAGGCATGGTTCAATCATAATGTGGGTGATTGGGGTCAACATAGCCCATTGCATTCCCCACTTATTTTATAGGTTTTCAACTATCACAAACTTTGGTAGGGTTTCAACCTTGAATAAGTCATTGTGTAGGTCATTTGTGCATAGGCAAAGGCCAAATTTATACAATCAGTCATATTTTAAATAGGTGAAAGTGACTATGCTATAAATAATTTAATTTCTTCACATAGGTCAAGATTGACCCATAAAGGATAGTAATGATAATTGATCCTAACTATTTCTAGTCAGCTTTGACCCAAAATAGTGATAATTCATGTTTCAATTACACACACATAATCATATTTGATTTGATCAATTCTAATCATTTCTTAGTCATGCACAATAAGTCTATTGGTAGTATTCATCTAAGTCTTTTTTTTTTCATAGTTAACTTATTTTATTCAATCAAGTTTTATCCATTAAGTTCTTTACTTTCATTCTACTAGTTACAAGTCATTTACATCATTTACTACTTTATATTCATTTTATATTAATTAAAGCTAATACACCAATTAATTGTAAATTATGATAAAGCATATTGCTGAATTTGAACCTTTGTTTTCAAGTCTTCACTTTCTGATTTTCAATTGGGTTTCCTTTATTAGGGTTATTATTTAATTATATTATTATTTTATATCAAAATGGATCTATTTTCAATTATCAAAGGTTTTTATTAATCATATTGAGATCAATAAAAACCTATTTTTCCTTCAAAATACTATATGATTTATTTGGAAATTATAATTTACTGGTTTTAGTAAATTTGAAATAGGGGACAAATACTATACCTCTATTCAAATTAATTTCTATGTTTCATCTATCTAGTTATTTTAATCAAAACTATCTCTTAGATTTATAAAACACCTAAAAAATATGTTGGAGTGGTTACTTATTTATTTTGAACATCATATAATGGTTATATGGGTTATTCTTTGTGTATATTTTATAATTCAAGTAATGATTGTTCAAATTGCATGGTGTTGGCTAGAAAAATTCAATTTATTTCATAAACATGTAACAAATAGGGGAATGCTAATGTACCAAAAAAAGTCATAATCCATATTTTATGTCGATGGAATCCCAAGTGACTCACCCTATAGTGAAAAATGAAGGTAACCAACACATATTTACCTTGTAAGGAGATCAAAATACTATTGTGAATATCATAGAATGCATGGGCGTCATACAGGAAATTGTTAGGATTTTAAGAATAAAATAAAAAATATCAATGATAGTGGTGATCCTATAACAAATAAATCAATTAAGCAACCCACTCACATTATGAGTGCATTTCCTAAGGAAAAACTGTAAAAATAACAATTATAAAGGGAAAATTTTGTAAAAAGAAAAGTTATTCAAAGATCAGCTACCAAAATAGAAGTTATCAAAATAAACTCAAGATAAGCAAGAACACATCTTGATGAAAAATATTCTCACTAAGGAAGTTAAAAAGTAATAATTTCCTAAAAATTATATGGATACAAATGTGGTTTTTAAGGATTCAAACACCATATATACTTAATGCATAAAGGAATAAGATAAGGCCAACACTAAGAAGGTTATAGTTATATCTTCATGTCAATAAGCCAAGGGAAAAATGACTTCCATTCCTATCATTTAAACAATGATACCTAACTCTTCTCCAGTTTGGAATAAGATGCAAGATCATGAGAATAATGAACATACTCTAGATCCATACAAATCCTATAAGATGATTACAATATATGGTGCAATCAGTTTCTCATATGTAGATGAAAAATATGATCAAAGTGACATATTACAACTTCAAGATAAACCTAATGAGTTAGTTTCCTCCAAATATGATGACTACATGGATGATTTTGATTATGATAATACTGAGGATTGGTACCATAATGATGAAGAAAAATTCAATCAAGTTAATGATTTTTCAAACAATGTACAATGAAGGATTTAACAGATGATGGAAATGAGTAGTGATACACTTATACTTGGTCGCAAAAAGGGGAATTATCTTATTTTATATAGGATCTACATATCAAAATACAAGCTCGATTGATGGTTTAGCATAGAATTAAATTTCTCAAAAGTATCCATATTATGAACATTTCTTACTTCTAACTGGGTGGATTAATTCCTTGGACCTGCTTACTATACATAGCCTACTATACATATCTTCTTGATTGCTTCATCAAGTTATTATTTCATGTTTTATAGATGATTTATTCAATAAATCTTATATCCCTTTTATCATCATGTAGTTTTAGCCTCTTGGATCTTAATTTTAACCTTCCTAACCTAAACAATCCAAAATAATGTTCTAATACTACCAAAATTTTCCATTTATCATGCTATTTTCATAGTTTGAATAGAGCAAACTACTTTTTTCCTTTGTAGATAACATTGACCAAAAATAGTCAACAATGACTATCATTTTTGTCCCAAGATAGTTGATATTGATCTATAACATTTTTACATAGTCAAATAAAAAACTAAGAAAATAGATCATAATACATCAATTTTTTTGATACTATACTCGGTTTCATCTTACACAACATTATTATTTTTTATTTTTTTTGATATCCAAGGATTCAAAGAAGACCATCCATTAACGAAGGGAAACTTGCTCCTAGTTTATTACACAACATTATTATTCATGAAAACATATATCCTTTGTGTGATATTGTTCATAAATACACTTTGCATACATTGACAAGTTTACATTTGATGAAACAAAAAAGTAAAATCATTCATTATCATATTTATTATATTTCTCACATGCCTTTTATCTATGTTTCACATATAGAATGGGGAATATTTATCATACATGGCCATGCCATCATATTCAATGCATAATTTACCTTGACACATGTTATATATTATTCAAATCCATTATATTGATGGGTTATTTGGCACACCAACTTAGGTAAAGTGGGAATCCACCCAACCTCTCCTCCCATTTTCCCTTGACCTTGGTCCCCAATTCATATATGTAGCATTATTTAGTAAATAATATGAAATGACTTCTAGGTAGAAGAAAATTTAGAAAATGAACAAGGGCAAGAGTAGAATACCCTTGGAGAGTCATTTGGAGTTTCCCTTGCTTTCCCCCATCACTTATCTCTTATCCCCTCCCCCATGTCACCCATCACACAATCACTAGTCAAGCCCACATATTTTGGTTAATTTTTATAGCTAAATGTTCCAAATATGTATATATATCTTTAAGCATAACCTTATACTTATACCCACCTTGAGTCATATACATCATTACCACTCGTCATCATCCTATCTTCCCCTCCTTTCTCATCACTATTCAATACATATTTATTATGTCTCCATTTTAACTTAAGGGAAACAAAACTAATAACATGTGTACATTAGAATCACATGTTGTTCACCCTCTTCCTATATTAGAAATACTTGATGCATAACATTCCTCATGTTTGTATATACTCATGTATTGTATGTACTTTTTGCATGTTTGTGTGATTGTATATGCTTTATGTTTTTATTTTTTTCTTATTTATAATTTATTTGTAAACATGTGTCTTATTTTATTATCTTTTTATATTTATAGTACAATAAACATAATGCCATGATGTGATCTTGGCCATATCAATACCATTGGTGTATCTTTTGGAATGTCATTTGTTCATTTTATGTTTTCATTTATGTGTCAATTCCATATATGCATTTTGGCATAACATCATCATGACCATATGAATGAAATGGTGCATACTACCTAGTGTAACATTAAAAAGGATTGTTGACATCTACATGGATCAAGACTTTATGACATACCCATATCTATATATTTTAAATCTAACATCTACCCAACCATATTCAACCATTTCTCAAACTAGTCTTCCTCATTCTACATCTTCTAAATCTAACATCCCCTAACTCCATACCATTACCATCAACATCCTATCATCATCAAATCATTTGTTATATCTTGATTAGTCACTCAGAATCAAATCATCTATCCTTTTATCTAACATCCATAAAAATCATATTTAACATCCTAATCATTAGCAACATTAAATCATCATCATCATCTATCATCATTTAAATCCCCTTTAGGGAGAACTACATTAGCCTGGGGTCTTCTAAGATTATGTAGGCAATGCTTTGTCACTTGAAGTACCTGAGGATAACTTGGTCAACCTCATCACTTCTCTTTCATCCCCCTGTCACTTGATTCCTTTATTTATCCTACCCATCACATCATTTTATTACAAATAAACCTATGTTTTGAGTCATTGCTTGTATATTCATTATTTACATTATGAAGTGTCTAATTTTAGGGTTATAAATATCTTGGCATGAGTCCTTTCCTGGATACATCTAAATATAGAACCCTTCCATGATTTTATATTCATGGTTTCTTCTATTTTGGGCACTTCTAAAAGTGTAAAACCATAATTTTCACTCCCTCGCATATGTCATTACCAAGGGAATCATCTATTGGTGACTCATTATTATTGGTGTTCCAGATTTTCACCCTAGCTAAGAAGGGATTGTTTAGGTCATATTACTCAAATCTAGTCCAACATGGGACTGATCCTAGGCTATGGGTATCCTAATAATAGATTATAACTTAGGAGAAGGCTATCTTCCTTTTGGATCTATCACCTATACTAAACCTAAACAAACACTTTCTTGGAAAAGTGATAGAAATTTTAACAATAACTTATGAAAGCATGTAAAAAGAGGTGATGCACCAATGATTCAATCACTCAAACCTGCACAAGACATAATATAGGATGCATTCATGAATATAGAAAATCACTCACATCAATATTTAATAAAAAGGCATGAATTAGCTATTAATCTAGCATGGGAGGCAAGTTATCCACTTCCAAAACTAACCAACAGACCATATAGTGCACTTAGAATGACCTACTGAGGATTACCAAAGTAGAACATGAGGGTGGGAAAATTTAGATAGAGGAAAGTAAGGATTCCATTCACTTAACCAATAATTGAACTTATAAGACATTTTAATTCAGTTGCAAAATGAGGAATTCAGTCTCTATTATATCAAATAGGTGTTATAGAACAAATCTTAGTAGATTTTAGTCATACCAAAGAGAAGGATCCATTTCAAGGCTTGGAGAGAGAGAGAGAGAGAGAGAGAGAGAGAGAGAGAGAGAGAGAGAGAGAGAGAGAGAGAGAGAGAGGAGAGGAGAGAGAGAGAGAGATGAGAGAGAGAGAGAGAGAGAGAGAGAGAGGAGAGAGAGAGAGAGCCAACCAATTTTGATGGATTAACACTAATTCCACGACACTGATTCATGTTCTTATCAAGAAAGTCTTTATCGAACCATTAGGTCACCTTATTGAGACTTTACACCATATTTTAATTGATTTATTTATGAGGACCAACTCTTCATTCCTTGGAACTGATAGGAGCCATGTCACTCTATAGATTAAAAATCAATAATTTTTATTAGTTTTCTTGTAGCATTCATGTTGATGAGAGAGAGTTTGCCAGATTTTTGATCTTGTTTTGACAATGATTTCCAACCCTTGATCTATATTAGGTCTTAAAATACCTATTTTATCTCTATTGAGCTTTATTGGTGGGGTTTTGATCCTAAAATATTCATCCAGGTCAAAAAATGCTTAGTTAACCTCTATTTGATTATTGCTTGGGTTCACCTTTATTTGATTGACCATCAAAAATTGAATCAAACCATTGACATATCGACCCATATTACACTATTAGATCTAAATCCATGATTGAATGTGAGCCATTAGATCTGCCTAGACCCACTATCTTATTAGTCACCTCATACTGTTGGATTATGTACTCGGTAAACTTGTACCATTGGATCTTGTCCAACTTGTAGCCTTTTAATCTAGGGACCTTTTGAATTGTTTGACTGAAGAATGACCATTAGATCTATGTTATTAGTATGTGAGATCACACACAACATTAGATCTTGATCAACTTAAAAAATTTTAAGGACATTTTGAACCCAAATGGTTACTTTACGAAGCTTAAACTTGACATTTTGATGCTTATATTTAACATCTGCATGAACTTATCTAACATCCATGTGATTATCATTGAGATATTTGAAAACCAATGGTCACTTATTATGAATTAAATTTGATGTTTGCACACTTATCCATTGATGTCCATAGGAATGTCAATTATATATGCATGACTATAAATCTTTAGACCCTAATGGATGACTACTAAGCATGAAATTTAATGTTTACACATTTGTCAATGACATTCGTGCACCTGTTACTACATATTTGAAAACCAACGGTCATTTTCTATGCTTAAATTTGACAATCATGCAAATGTTTTGGGCTTTTGAATTCAAATGACTATTTTCCATGGCTTGATTTTGACATTTGTACACCCATCATTACCTTACTAGAAAAATTTCCTCAAAATAAATAATTCTTTTATAGATTTTTTTATCGATCTTTTATCTTTATTAAAACCATTGTTGTAGACATTTTATTCTAAATAGAAATGTCTTTTGGGAAATTATCTCAGATAATTTTCTTTAAAGAATTATGTATGTGGTATTTTTACTTATCCACTTTCCCCAAAAAATTATGTTTATGGGATTTTTGTTGTGGAATATTTGTTGTAGATAAAATGTTTGAAAGAACTCAATCCTCTAGAAAATGGTCTCAGATAATTTTCTTGAAAGAATTATGCTTGGCCTTTTGCTACAGAACATTTATTTGAAAGAATTTTCACTTCAGGATCTTTGACAGACAAAATGTCTAAAATAATTATGCTCTTTAGGATTTTTTTTTGGACAAAGTGTCCAAAATAATTCCCAATACTTAACAAAAAAACCCGAGACAATTTTCTCAAAGGAAATATGAGAACTTAGTCTAAATAGAAGGTCCAAAAGAATGATCTTAATAAAAAGAAAGCCCACAATACTTCCTAAGTAAGGACTTATCCAAAAAAGGTTTTGCATTTATATTTTTTAAAGCTTGAAGGATTTTTTGGACCTGTTCTTGAACTACTACTAGATCTTTGAAGGCTTGAATGATCTATGAAAACTTGAAGCTTATGTAGACTTGTTCCATGACTTAGAACTGCTTTGATCACCATGAGAACCTACTCAAAGCCTTTACTTAACTCTATGACCTATCCCTCATAAATTGGAAAAATACACTTTAAGAAAGCTTAAAGTG
Organism: Torreya grandis; assembly: GCA_037957365.1. Taxonomy (NCBI): domain Eukaryota; kingdom Viridiplantae; phylum Streptophyta; class Pinopsida; order Cupressales; family Taxaceae; genus Torreya; species Torreya grandis. The sequence continues at coordinate 164,438 of JARHVA010001930.1, forward strand.
TTTCAAAAGCTTTGAAATCCATGGGTGATATTTAGACCACTCATTCTTATTAGAATTAGTTCACCTGCTCAAACCATTTCCAGGAAAAGATATCTATGTGGGCCCAATTTGGTCAACATCTTTGGTGACTTAGCTAGGCAACTTGCCTACTATGATTGAAAACCTAGAATCTCTATGACTCTTGGACCATTTACATTGACTGCAAGACATCCTCTTGACTTGCAAAGATAAAGAATTCTAACAAACAAGGAAATAAAAAAAATTGAAATGGAAACTAACCTAATAAAGCAAAGGCAACTAATATACTGAACAATTATAAATACAAAACACTTATTTGGGAAAAAATAAAAAGAAAAATAATGTGTTAGAACAACACTTAGAGAAAAAAAAAAAACTAACTAATTATGTATAGGGAACTCAGATTCCTTAATAACAATGTTTCAGATGTATCACATTGATTGGGATAAGAAGCTCTTCACCATCCATATTATCAAACTAGAAAGCATTGTGGGATTTATATCTGGAAATAGTATATATAAAAATCTAGAGAGAGTCAAATTTTATGTGCCTTCCTAGCTTAGCTCTATCTTTATCCCATTTGAGGACCAAATCTCCTTCCTTGAAGTTGCGTGAAGAAGCTCCTTTGTCAAAAAATCTCTTTTACATTGCTTGATGGGCCTCCATAGCCAACATAGACTAATGTCTTGTCTCTTTTAGCTCCATGATATCATCATATCTAATTTTCATTGGCTTATTCTCCAAAAGCTCAAGTTGATGCATTAATTTTAAAGTAGGGAATTCAAGAGAAATAGTCATTCTTGTTTCCTTACCATATACTAGCTTGTATGGAGAATTGGCTATTAACCTCTAATAGGTAATCCTATTGGCCCATAGAGTTAAATTCAATTTGAGATGCCATGACATTTTATTATCTTCAATAGTCCTCCTGATGATCTTAAAAAAAATCTTGTTAGTGGACTCAACAAGGCCATTGCCTTGTGGATAATAGTTTGATGATGTACAAAGAAAAAAACTATGTTGAACTACCCATTGGATGATCGTAGACCCCATAAAATCCATATAATTTTTAGAAACAATGGTTGAAGAGAATCCAAATATAGTAAGTGAACCCTTATATAAGTCTAGAACATTGGTTTCATTGGCTTTTTTTAATGCCACTACTTCTATCCATCATTAAAATAATCTATGATAGTTAGGATCCTCTTGTGTCTTGAGCTTGAAGGGGGGGTTAATGAAACCAATAAATTCTAATCCCAATTGGAAAAAAGGTTGATTTACTAAAATTGGTTGGAGAGGTAAGGCTGCAAGCTTAAATTTCCCAACAAACATAGCACATTGTTGGCATTTCCTAGTCCATGCATGACAATCACCTCTCATGATCTTGTGGGATATGATCCTTGATAAGAAATGTCCTCCACCATGTCCATCATGGAATTTCTCAAGCAATCTCTATGTTTGACCTAGATCTATGCATATTAGTAACATGCCATTTATATCCTTTTTGAACAACACACTGTCAACAAGAAGAAAATAATTTGACCGCAATATGAAATATCTTCTCTTTAAAGGGGTCAAATGACAAGGATAAACATTGTCTCATAAGTATCTTACCATATCTTGGAACCACCTGAAAGGTGAGGTGTGATCATTTGTAACTTTTTCATCATTTTAAACCATAACCACCTCATTAGCCTATTGAAAATCCTGGGCTAGATGTCCACAAAGTCATTTGCCTCTAATCAACATTATGACCTTGATCTCAAAAACATATTTTATGAACTTGGTTATCCAACTAGCTCTCTTGTCATTTATATCCTTTTTCAAGAGGAAATCCTTGACACTTGGAAGTGCAACCATCAAATGCATCTTATTATTAGATATCAAGTATCTAAACTTTTTAAAAGATCTTATAAGTGAAAGTACATGCTTCTCAATAAAATACCTTATTTTATATTCTTCTAAGCCTTGATTGAATAAATCTATTGGTTACTCTAAAGTCTCTTGATTATGCTGCATGAGGATACCTAAAATAGTGTCAATATTAATATAGTTATACAAAAAGAAATCCTTTGTGAAATCAGAGTTTAAAAGTGTAGGAGCACTGGCTATAGCTATCTTGATCTCTTCAAATATTTTTACTCATTCTTTGGACCATCTAAAACTCTGACTCTTCTTTGTCATGGTTATGAGTGGCCTATCTAAAGTAGCAAACTATGAAATGCATATTCTTATGAAATTGATCTTGCCTAAGAAGCTTTGCATGGCTTTCTTATGTTTAGACAGGGAAAGTGTAATAATTGAGTCTATCTTATCAGGATCTATGCTTGTACCATGTTTTGAGATCACATATCCAAGAAGCCTACCTTCATGAATAGAGAAAACACACTTTTTTGAATAAAAAGACACTCCAAATTGCCTACACCTTTCAAACACTTGTCTGAGGTGAATCATATGTTCATCTAAAATGTTAGAGAACACTATTATATCATCTAGATAAATAAGTATAAACTTGTTAAAGAGACCTTGAAATGCCATGTCCATAGCTTTCTAAAAAAATGCTCCATCATTAGATAAATCAAAAGGCATATTTTTATATGTAAATGTCCCTCACTTTGTGGTGAAGGCTATTTTGAACTGGGCTTCTTCTTTGACCAAAATTTCGTTATAACCACTGTAGCCATCCAATAAGGAGAACCTTTTTGAACCTGCAACTAACTATAAAATTTACTCCATTAATGGCAATAGATAGTGGTCTTTAAGAGAGGCCATGTTCAAGTCACAAAAGTCAACACATAGTCTTATTTCACCATTATTTTTCATAGTGGAATAAGCTTTTCCACTTAATTTGATTTCTTAATTAGAAATATTATAGTTGACTCAATGAGTTTATAATGCTCAACTCATATCAAAGGTTCAAGCTTTGGGTTAATTGGCCTTTATTTTTATCTAATTAGCCTAGTCTCATCCTCTAGCTCAATTGTATGTTGAGATAGGCTTGGATCAATATTTTAAGGTCACTATACTACCATGCAAATACATCTAAATTTTTTTCACATAACTCAGTAAAAGTTTACTTCTCTAAAGATGTGCAAAATTTACCCAACTTTACGCTCCTGATAGTGACAATATCTACATTTGTATAGTGCTCTTCCTTGGTTGACAAGGAAAATGTTTATTTTCTAAATCATCATATTTTTTGAATATGTTATCAAGGGTGACCAACCCTTTAGGCAACTTATTTGTCTTCAATTACACAATCTGGTCATCGTACTACTGTAAATGCTAGTCTTGGTTCCTTGAGGAGAATTCAGCTTCCTCTTGTAAGAACCTAATAATCTGACTATTATATTCAAATAATTTTAAATTATCATGGTTGTTTGGGATATAAGGAATTATAATCACCTTGATGTGTGATTGAATATTTTCATTCTTTATGTGATCTAGGATACTGAATTGTGTCCCAATGATAGCTAACTTATCTACATGATTATTTTTATTTCTTGATATGGCATAAATATTGAAATCTTGAAAGCATTCAATTAAGTCCCATACTATTTGATTACAGGACCTAAGAAGTGGGTTATTGCATATATTAAGTCTTCTTACTTGGTGAACTACCAGTTCACTATCACCAAAGACTTGTAAGGTACTAACCTTCATCGTTCTTGTCCATTACAAGCCATGCACTAGTGCTTCATATTTAGAAACATTATTAGAATAACTAAACTAAAACTTGAGAGAAGATAAATGCCTTTGATTTGTTAGATCAATTAACATCATTCCATCCTTAGTGACATGTTTTTTTCTAGATCCATCAAAGTATAGTTGCCATAGGCCATCACTAAGCTAATCATCTTTCAACAATGCTAGATTTGGTGTATCATTTTCAAGAAGGCAATAAACACCAAGTATTCCTTATTAAATTAACTTGTAGGGATCATGACCATGTAAATAAAATGCCCACTCATCAAGGAAAAGATCTATAACTCCATCTAAAGGTGATTTAGTTTCTACCTCACTATTTTCTAGTACCTTATCTGAGATAACACAATTAGTGTTCATCATACTTGGCATATATGGATCCAAAGAAATATTGTAATAGGTTGAGAACATATTTTTATATTAGTACCATACCTGATCCTAAACTTTAAATAAGTCCAATCAACCGACAAATATCCTCCAATCTTTGAGGTAAAGTCCTTTGAAAGACACATAACAAAATAGGGAGGCAAGTCCACTACTACTACTACATCTTATCGAATGATAACATTAGGGAAAACATTTATTATCAAATTTATATCTTTGATTATTCCCATTGTCTTTGTTGGTGACCCATATAATTGCAATAATCTCTTAGTATTTGGTTCATACACAAGACCAAGATTGTCTGTAATTTTCTTGGGCATGATAGTGCTACTAGCTCCAATAACTACCATACAATTATGGACTAAACAATCACCAAAAATAAGAGAGAGATAAAAGGGAAGGGTTTTATTTGATTTAAAATTGGTTTTGTTCACCTTTGTCATGTTATATACCTGTTGATTAGATTGTTTGATTTGTTAGTCTGAATTAGCCAAGATAACTCCTTGTTTCTCAACTAGTTCTAGAGACACCTTGAGAGTTGAAAGATCTTGAATGAGCATGTATTTTTCCCTATAATGGCAAGGTAATCCCATATGATAATTCAAACATTTTATTTATTCATTTGATCTAGTATGCTAAATGAGGCTCCATTAGCCTTTGGCTACAATTTTTGAACCACTGGTTGTTCTTTAATAAGAGGTATTTGGGGAGTCTTACCTGTCTCTACATTTTGGTTCTTATGTGATATAAGGACAACAAGTTAATCCTTGATAATTTTGGGAAAATTGTTAAGAAAACTAGAAGTATTGCTCACATCTTGAACCTCCTCAACTGCTCTTCTTTTAGCTTTAGTCAGAGCTACAACTTGACCATTTGTGTTGTTAGTATCACCAATCTTATTGAATGCAATATGATCATCTAATTTCCAATTCACATTGATGGCATCAAGCTACCTTGGACCTTGTTGAGCCTCTCTTTGGAATGCCATATTCATGTCTTGATACTAACCACCTTGAAGGGAGAACTCTTCCTATGTCATTTGTGGCATAGTAATATCCTGTGATATTAAGGTTGATTTTGGATGTCATTTGGATTAAAAGGTTGCCAACCTGAATCTTACATCAAGCTATTTTAAGGAACAATAGCTTTTGAACAAGAAGGTACATTAGGATCAAGGGATGCATATGGATTAGTTTATATTTTGGTAAGGTTGCCTATTGTCTTTGTTACATTGATAAGGAGGCCTTTGGTTATTGAAGGACTTATAAGTGTTATGGTTTCGCTACTAATAAGGTCTACCTTGGTACTATTATCTCTTGAGTTGAATGATCTCATTTTCAAAAGCTTGTATCATACTTTTTATATCTCCAATATCACTAATTTGATTAGAAGAGGCTACAACTTGGGTTTTTGGAGATGGAATAGGAGCTATAGATAGAATTTGAGGAACTTAAGGAGGAAGAACATGTTAGAATTCTGAGAATATGGGCATTTGGAAAAGTTTTGCCACCCATGAACTATATCATGACACTAATATTAGAATTGAGGGCCTTTAGATAGTACAAAAATCCATACTCTAGGGATGGTCTAACCAATGCAAGGATTTTAGTCCATGTATTTTAGAATCTAAGGCTAAAATTAGATATGAACTCATGGGGGTACCTTTATATGGTAGTCAATTATTCAACCAAAGATAGATGATTAGACTTGTCTTCAAATTACCTAACTAAAGCTACACCTAACTCATCCCAAGTAGTAATAGAAGTCAAAGGAATATTCCTATACCATTGCAATGCTTTTTCCTTGAAGGAAGTAACAAGTAGTCTGATAGCCACATTATCTTGAAAAACATTATGAACAAAACATAGTTTGGAAACATACTAAATATGCTCAATAGTAGTAGTTTTATCCCATTCTCTTGAGAAGAAAGGGACACTCTTTAAAATAGACATAGGGATATCATAATATTGGGCTAAATTCAAGGGACTACCCCTATTAAATGGAATAAACACTTGATTCTTGACCCCCATTTGGGAAAAAAGGATTTGGATAATGGGGAAAATTGCTTGGAGTAATACAATAGGATGGATAGGAGGTGAAAATTTATTTTGAGGAAAAGGTTTGGTCCTATTAAATATTATTTTGTGTAATAAGTAAAAGGTAGATCAATGAATTCAAAAGGAATACCTTTACATGATGACCTTATCGTAACCTTTGGTATGAAATCACTATTTGAAAGATGGTATGAACCCTATAACTTGAAGGATATTAATTTTTTGATGACAGTGGATGTCTCCTCCTGCTAAAAATAATTTTATTAACTCCAAAGTTTAGATATGCCAAGGAAAATGATCCCACTGGGCATGCCAAAACTGATGGCATTCTAGACTTGCACCTTAGTCGAGAAGGGGATTGTTTAGGTTATTTTACTCAAATTTAGTCCAAAATGAGACTAATCCTAAGCTATGGGTATCCTAATAATGGATCAGACCTCCAGAGAAGATCAAATTCATTTTAGATCTATCACCTATACTAGACCTAAACTAGCACTTGCTTGGAAAAGGGAGAGAGTTTTTAACAATAAGTTATGAAAGAATGTAAAAAGAGGTGATGCACCAAAGATTAAATAACTCAAAATTATATAAGACACACTATAGGATGAACTCAAGACTACAAAAAATCACTCACATTAGTATTTCATAAAAAGGCATGAATTAGCTATTAATCTAGCATGGGATGGTAGTTATCCACATCCAAAACTGACCAACAGACTATATATTGAACTTAGAATGACCTATGAGGATTACAAAAGTATATCATGAAGGTGGAAAAATTTAGATAGAGGCAAGGAAGGCATACATCAACTTAACCAATCAATGAACTCATAAGACACACTTTAATTCAACTACAAAATGAGGAATTCATTCTCTATTATATCAACTAGGTGGTATAGTACAAATCTCAATAAAGTTTAGTCATACCAAAGAGAGGGATCCATTTCAAGGCTTGGAAGCATGTATTTATAGAAAATGTTAAGAGAGAGAGAGAGAGAGAGCTATACATTTAAAGAGGCCCAACCAATTTTGATGGATTAACATAAATTTGAGGATGTTGAGTCATGATATTATCAAGAAATAAGGTTCTCATAAAAGAATTGAATGCTCCATTGATATCTATCCAACCACCAAGTCACCTTCTTGAGACTTTATGTCAGCTTTTAATTGATTTATTCATGAGGATCAACTCTTTATGCCTTGGAACTGATAGAGCCATGCCACTCTATAGATTAAAAACCAATCATTTTTATTGGTTTTCCTATAGCATTCATGTTGATGAGATAGAGATATCAAGCTATTTGATATTGTTTTTATAATGGTTGCCAACCCTTGATTTATATTCGGTCTTAAAATACCTATTTTATCTTTGCTAAGCTTCATTGGTGGGGCTTTGATCCTAAAATATTTTTTGGGGTCAAAAATTGCTTAGTCAACCTCTATTTGATTACGACCCAAGTTTGCCTTTGTTTGATTAGTCATAAAAAACTGACTCAGACCATTGACATATTGACCCATCTTATATCATCAAATCTAAATCCATGATTGAACGTGAACCATTAGATCTGCTTGGAGCCACTATCCTATCAGTCACCTCGCACCATTGGATGCTATCTAACTTGTAACCTTTTAAGCCTTTTAACCTAGGGACCATTTGACTTTTTTGAACCAAGCATGAACCATTAGATCTATGTTGTCAGTATGCAATCTCACATGGACTGTTAGATCTTGATCAACTTTAAAACTTTTAAGGACTTTTTGAACCTAAATGATTACTTGATGGAGCTCAAACTTGATGTCTACATGCCTGTATTTGACATATGCATGATCATATCTAACATTCATGTGACCATCACCAATAAATGATGTTTGTGAACCCATAAATACATATTTAAAAATGAACGATCATTTTCTATGCTTGAATTTGACACTCATGCAAATGTCCTAGGCTTTTGAATTCAAATGCCTATTTGCCATGGCTTGATTTTGAAACTTGTGCAACCATCATTACCCTACTAGATCAATTTACCTGAAACAAATAATTATGTCATAGCTTTTGTATCAGTATTTTATCTTTGTCAGAACCATTGCTATAGACATTTTGTCTGAAAGGGATATGTCCTCAAGGAAATTGTCTTAGACAATTTTCCTGAAAGAATTATGTTTGAGATCATTTTGCTTGGTCACTTCCCCTAAAATAATTATGTTTGTGGGATTTTTGTTGTGGAATATTTATTGTGGATAAAATGTTTGAAATAACCTGGTCCTGAAAAAAATGGTCTCGAACAAATTTCCTAAAAGAATTATGCTTGGCATTTTGCTACGATACATTTATTTGAAAGACTTTACACTTTAGGATCTTTCATGGATAAAATGTTCAAAATAATTATACTCTTTGGGATTTTTGTTTTGGATAAAGTGTTTGGAATAATTCCCAATACTTAACCAAAAAATAATTGAAATAATTTTCTCAAAGGAAATATGAGCACTTAGTTTGCACAGAAGGTTCAAAATAATGATCCTAGCAAAAAGAAAGCCTGCAAAATTTCCTAAGGACTTAGCCAAAAAGGGTTTTGTACTTAGATTTTTTAAAGCTTGAAGGCTCTTTTGGACCTGTTCTTTAACTACTACTGGATCTTTGAAGGCTCAAATGAACTATGAAAACTTGAATCCTATGTAAACTTGCTCCATGACTTAGAACTGATTTGATTACTATGAGAACCTGCTTATACCCTTTACTTCACTCTGTAGACCTATCCCTTAGAAATTGATAAAATACACTTTAAGCTTGAATCTTTTCAAGATATGGGTGATGTTTGGACCACTCATTCCATTCAAAACTTGGACCACTTTCTCAAACCATTTCCAAGCAAGGATCTCTATGTGGGTCAAATTTGGTCAACAATTACTACAAATGATTTTTTCCATGATCCCATCTCTCACATCATGTCCCCTCCTTCTCTTCTCCATTTATACATCCCACTCCTCATTTTTATTTTGATTGGCCATCCATCTCATTCATCTCTAGATGGCCCCTCGAGGGAATATCATGTTCCCTAACTTACTAATTCCATAACCATATTTCTTATTTGAAGGACCGTTACTCTTATTCTAGTTGTAATGCCCTTTCAAAGAGGAGTAAAATGTTTTCATCTAAATATTTTTGCTCCTTTTTCATGTCTAATATCCTATCAACTTCATCCATTAATCATATTAATTAATCTTAATATCACCTTACTAATCCCTTATAGTCACTAGTCTAACAATTAGTTACACTCTTCATATCACACACTAATTTTAAGCTTCATTTCATGCTAGTTAATTATATTATTACACCCTTATTATATCACACTTAACCTATTAACATGTCATTACATTATTTTTGAATTTTTAATTCCAAACTCACCTACCCCAACTAACTTCTCCTGCATAATCTCTCACCTAAACTTCATTAAGTAGTCTAAACACATCTATAACCTCATAATACTCTCTTTAAGATCCACACCATGCATATATCTCTACACCATCCCTTTCTAGGAATTTCTACAAAATTTTTAATTCCTTAGTTCATTAATTGCTTAATCTTCCCTAAGAATTTTAAATTCCTATAATATTTCTCCACCATTGATTCAATTCCACTATGGATCAAATCTATCCCTCCATTTTATTCACCACTCTCTATTTAAGAATGCATGCCCACATGCAACTAAACAACTAAGAATTTTAGTGCAATAATGTTATCAAATATCCATCTTATCTTCATTGTCAAGCATCCTACTCCATCTCCATTATTACGAGTCATTGAGCCATGTCATGATCTTACATTCAAGCATCCAAGAAGCATTCTATTTTGTCAACTAGGGCACATCATCTACATTTTGGAGGTATATCGAGTTGCATGAGTGAGGTAAAATTTCATAGTTTAATTGTTATTGTGTTGTTCCTTGTAGCTACCTTTCCCAATCAGAGGTTTTATTGTGAATTGGAGTAGCCGTTAGTGATTTTTGTTGAACTTCATTATTGTTTACCTTGTTTGATTTCTATTCCTATTCATTGCATCACATGCACCATTAGTCTTGTCCCTTATGACAAATCAACCACTACTACTATGCCTTGTTAATGGGCCTGCTCAATTATATAAGTGACATGCACTAGTGTCTTGGATATTTCTTCGCGTGGATGAGAACATTTGTTTTTTTAGCTATCCATAGATAAGATGGTTTGGAAGCCCTAGATCCCTTGTCTATAGATATACTTGGTTTGAATTATCTCCTTTTGAGAGGCCTCCTTTTTATCATGTTCGAATATGTTCTTGACTCTGCTCTGATAGTTTTTATTAATACTACCATAGTTTTGCACTGATACTTTATTTTAAATACTTTCATATAATACATTGTAAATATGTACCAACTGCATATTTAATGTAAAACATCAATTATACTTTTATATTTATATTTTAATTATTGAATATGATATTTTTTATAAAATAATCATATAATTACATTATAATTAATAATTAATAATATTTGAAAAGTATTCTTGTAATGTATTCCTCAATTTACTAAGGCACCATATCCGAAATCCATGTGATAGTTGCAAAATAAAATATTTTAAGAAAGGATAAAATATAATGTAAAAATGAAAACATACATTTATAAACTTGTAGGTAAACATAACTTTATTATTTACACTTTGTTTTTTTATTAAGTCACAATTCATCCTTGCAAAAAAATTTGAACAAATTAAAAAGCAAAAATATTGACAAATGCTCAATCTTTAAATATCTTCTTAAATTTAAGAAAAAAAGTCCTCTTAAACTTTCCAAATTTAATAATATGCTAGAAGTTCCATCTATATTTAAATGAAACATGATTTTTTAAATTAAAATGTTAATAACAGATGAAAGCATTACTTATTTCACACAATTATATGGTCAATAAAATAGATTGAGTTATTTTCATATTATTAACTGTAAAATAACTTTTATTATTATTATTTTATCCAGACTTCAAAATATGGGAAATCTAGTTTCCCTCCTATTAATAATTGTCTGAATTTTTTTTATCATATCCGATGGTAAACAGCATAAAAACACGACATGCTTTGAAAATTAAAAAAATAAAATGAAATAATTGTAAAAAAAGTAATTCTTATGACTGAATTTTTACACACTTCGCCTTAATTCACAATAAATTGATCGATAAACGATTTCACACAAACCCTCAAATTTACTACGTAGATCTCTGAGCATGCGAGTTAATAGAGCAAGTGATTATTGATTTGAGATCTTCTGCCGTCCTGATGCGAAGTGACCCCATTGATCCGTGCGGTAAGATCAGAACTTCTTGAAAGCATAGAACCTCCAAGCAAAAGGCGGCGATTTTAAGGGGTTTTGCTTCCATTTGCTCGTAAACCCTGACCTGTGTTCCGAGGCTCTGTTGTGAATAGCAGATCCGAGGCATGGCGAGTGAACGAGACACCAGCGCCCTGACTACACAACAATCTTACAGGATTTAAACTTTCCTTTATGTAAACACAATTAAAATGTGTAGGGTGTAGGTTCAATCCAGATAGTTTGGATTAAATCTACACCATTATTCCATCGGTTATTTCAATTATAGTGAAAGAACTTATACAAAGTTGAACGTTGCAAAAGTACTGTATGTAAATAGTGGATAAGCTTAAAAGAACTATCATAATCCACACAACAATGAAAGCCATGTATCTTTATTGACTTAGGTAACATAGAGGAAAATAAGTGGAATGCATATTCCCTTATAAAGTAGGTACTAGATGAGGAAACAAGCAAAATCAACATTAAAGATGTGTTTGTGTTGGTAGGCAACACTGTTCTATGCATTTCAATGCATTGGCACAATCAATACAAAATAGATGAGGAAACAATGTTAGAGATGTGTTTGTGTTGGAAGGCAATATTGTTTCATACGTTTCAATGCATTAATACAATCAATAAAAAATTGTTGTGGGTTTGGAATTATGTCTTTTGATACCAATGTTATGAGCTTTGCTTTCCTTGCATAACTAATAAAATGTATCATCACCGACTACACAAAATATAATTTAATGTCAATATATTTGAAAATAAAATAAAATAAATGAATGAATGGATGAGAGTGGGGTGTAGTAGTACTCACAACAGAGTTTACTTGAGCTATAGGAATAATGTGAGTAATAGGATTATCATTAAATTGAATCTCATCCACTGGCCCCTTTACATTAGAGAACCCCAACGTAGTGTTCATGCTTATTTTACTTGAAACATATGCCACCCACTAAAATTTTAACTTTCATTAATATGGAAATAAATAATATAAAATATTTATGATATAACTTATTGGACTCAAGAGTTTAGTTTTGAGTCAATTTATAATGATACACAAAAATATTTTTTATGAATATAAGCAGTCCATTTTCCACTTATTACATTTAAGTGATGCAATAAATACTAATATGAAAGGTAGATAACACAATGAGTGCTATTAAGAAAGGTAGATGATGCAATGAATGTCAATAGACTATTCATATATATAACAAATGTATTCTTATGATCATAACTCAAAAAATATAATTTGAAACTATACAATTAAATATTAAAAATCATATCATCCTTAAAATTAGATTTATATAGAATATTATAAAAAAATATAAGAAAAAAAAAACTATATAACAATTTTTATTAATATTGTGGACCATAATCTATGATTCAATATAAAGATGGAACAAAATTTAATTCTAATGATGGAACATGTCCACAATATTTTTTTAATTTTTATATTAGTTATGGAAAAAGAAATGTTCTATGCCTTTAACATAAAATATGCATATCTATTTTCGTTGGCATGTATCTGAGTATAACAACTAACATGGAGGCCTCCAAGGACAACTTTTTCATCATGGAGATAGCCGTTGTAGATCGACAATATTGACGAGGGTCATCGTAATCCATCATGGATAATGGAAATATCCAGAAACTCAGTTTATTACCCCACTTTATTTTTGATGGATTTCTCATATTGCTATCCAAATCCTGTCAAATATTGTTTAAAAACTTATTTAACTAGTACAAGAAAACATAAGTTACAATAAATAGTAATAAATAAAAGTACAAGCTCCTTACTTTGAGAAAGGGAGAGCATCGCATATTGACTGCAACTAATACTCAAACACATAAATTTAATGGAAGACCACAAGCAACATCAATTACATCATCATTTTTAGCAATTTTCTCTTGAGCTTCCCCTATTTTATCGTTTGTTGAATCAATCGAGAAAGAGTATATAGATAAATAAAAATTACAAATAGATAAATAAATGAAATGCTGACATAAATAAATGTCTAAATTTTTAAAAAGAAATAAAAAGTTATGTGAATGAGAAGTTTAGTATTTTTATATGGAGAAAGAAAATAAGTAGGAAGCTATTTAATAATATTCAACTCCACCTATGAATATCATGAAACATGTTTAGATACAAGTTGAATTTAGAAGATAGTCATACTTCTCATAAGAACTAGTTCTTATAAATTTAGATGTGAGACATGTAGATAAGTGACCTCTAAAAAAAGGGGAGCAAATGATATTAAAATGATTAATAGAGACAGAAAAACACTTCATCTTAGAATGTCAAACTTATAATGATATATGAATTAAGTACATGTAAACATGGAGAGTAAATGTTATATTAGAGTTAAGAAAAACGTTTAAGATTATGCTGACTCAATTTAATAAGAAAAAGAACAACTTTCTTCAAAACAAAACTATCCATCGCTCAAATTATACACCATCAAATCCTTAAAATAATTATTACAAAATATAATATAATAAACAATTAAATTTCATAAATATTATTAAAATCATATCATTAAATAAAAAAGTAAAAAAAAAAAAACACACACACAACCCAAAAAAAAATTGAAAAAATTAAAAAAAATGATGGTGGTTATGATTTTTGATACATACCATGTCGCCTTCCAAGATACCACACAAATCCAGCAGAAAGCACTCCCATAATTACATCATTCAGTCTGCCATGCAACAAAACTTTATGTAATATGAAGTCTAACATTCCATTCCACTGCAATTTAAGTATCACAACTACTCCTTATGAAACTAAAACCACAACAAACCATGAAGCAGGGATTCACTTACCCCATTAACTGCTTTTTTCACCAGGTAAATGACATCCATATTTACCGGCAGGTGAACCAGCCGACGCTTTGAACATGTTGCCGCCATGTTACTGCTCTGAGATTTTATAGGACTTCTATCCCGTTTCCACAGTAGAGTGGCTACCAAGTTGAGAAGACCTGGAAATGTGAGCCACAGCACATAAACTCTTGTGAATATTTTCTTGCAACTTCTATGTCTCTCTGGAATGGTGGCTACTGCTAATGATTCAGAGTCATGGTGAGCACTTGGCTGTGTAGAGTTTTGGAGAAGAGATAACATAGAAACACAGTCTCCTAGTGAATGATGGATCCTGAAAACAATTGAGGCTGCTGCATCTCCTGAGCGGGCATTCAATACATGGACTTCCCACAGAGGCCTGCATGGGTCGAGAGGAGGAGCACTCGCCAATGAAGCTGTGTATTCATTCACAAATTCTTCATTTTGTATAAAGGATGGAATCAGGCATGGAACTATTACATGCTCTTCTATCAGTACCTCGCTGAGACACCATTTCAGATTCTTGTGCTTGTCCTTAATCTGCACAAACACCATTTCAGAACAAATTTTAAACCAGACATACAAAAATATATCCTTGAAAGTAAATAGATTTACTCCATTAAACATAAGTTACCCAGCACATCGAAGAATAAAACAGCATATTCATGTATTTTAACATATAAATAAGCTCAAAAGTACCTGCAACTTAATTTCTTCCAATTTACTCCTCCATATGGGTAAAGGAAGAGAATACTGACCACAATGCTTGAAAATCTTTGGTGCCGTGCCACATTATTTTGTAGGGAAATTTTGAAGATGTTGACGTCGATTTTGTTTTTGAATCCCACAATTCCTAAGATGTAACTCTCAAGTAATTTGTGTGAGGTCACGCATGCCACTGGACTCAAGTGTTCTTCGTGCTTGCACTTTAGACGATCTGAATCCATGTTTTCTTCACTGCAATCTCTCTTATTTGCATCCTGGCTTCTTCAAAGACATCAAGTAACTGATGATGATGATTATCTTCCATGGTAAGAAGCTCCATAGAAAGATTCTTCTAAAGGAGAACATGAAGAAAGATATCATCATCTTCCATGATAAGAAGCTCCATAGAAAGATTCTTCTAAAGGAGAATATGAAGAAAGATTCAAAAGCATTGTGGTTCATCAGAAAGGAGTGGACAATTCAAATTTTCCAAAGATTGCAACATCAGCAAGATCCAAACAAGGTTGGGACATTCTTGATACAACATATCAAGGTTCTAGTGAAATAGAAATGGTAAGGCTACAAATGTTTATAAGATATTTTGAAAACTTATAAAAACAAGATTCAGAGTTTATCGATAAATTTTTCACTCATGCATTGAGTATTATGAACCAAGTGAGGTCTCATTGAGTCACTATAGAAGATCAGAGGATAGTTGAAAATATTTTGAGACGTCTTCCTATTATAATTGACCCAATTGTTGGAGAAATTGAAGAGTTCAGAGATCTAGCCACATTAAGTATTAAGTATTGATGAATTGATGGGGTTATTACAATCCCATGAGCAAACGCTGAACAAAACAACTGATTATCCACTAGAGCATGCATTCGAGGCCATCAACAACAAAAACACAAGAGGAAGAGGAAGAGGTAACATAGGTGCAAGATGAAGAGGCAGATTCAATAGTGTAAATGAAGAAGAAATGATGAACACAAATTTATTTACAAATGGAATACGGAGAGGCAGCAATCATGTCATAACCACAGTCATAATCATGGACAAAGTTATGAAAAATCATAAATTTAATGTTATTATTGTAAAAAGTATGGTCATTATACATATGAATGTAGAAAGAAACAATATAACATAAGTAAACAAACAATTTTCTTTTATAGTGAATCAAAATCAATGCAACAACAGTTCGAAGTTTATTGCATGTAAGTTGGCTAAAGAGAGTTGAAAATAACGTTGATTTATAGATTGTGAGTGAGTAAATGGAATCCTTCTTTATATGACTAACACAAAAATAAGAATAGAAATGGAATCTTTTACCGCCTAATATGCATTAGGTATCTAACTTTTCTTCAAATAAAAGGTATACACTATTTGAATTTTTGACCACCCTTTTAAGGGTGCATTTTTTCCACCATTAGGTAGACTCAAGTGTACCAACATAAAAGAGTTTTAAACTTACAATGAGCACTCCTATTGTGCTCGGCAACAATGACAAAATGAAATGGGATAAAATACAATGAATGGAATTGTGTTCTTAGAGAGAATAAAACTTTAAGAGTTTGCAGTCACTGGTAGATTTCAGTGTTATTTCTACACTTCTCATTTTTATGATTTCCGTTTCAATTATTATGGTTGCAAAAGCATCGATCTGCACTAGTGTGACTAGTTGTTTGCTTGGATTAGGAAATGGAAGTGATCATAATGTTTCCATCACCCACCACCATGCATTTTCACTTTGGGAGCCCTGACGTCCACCTATGAATTCATTATTTATTTTACCAATGTCACTTAACACTATTCAAGAATAGCGGAGGGGATAAATGTGATAGTAGAGGGGAAAGATGTAACATTTCACTGTTTCTATTTATACATTGACAGATTTATTTTCGAAAATTACTACTTTAATAATATAAGAAAGGATTTAATCAATTAATAATTTAAAAAATCATTTAAAAAAAATTTAAAGTTAAAAAAATATAGAAATTTGATGTTTAAATTGTAATTTTATAGTCATTGTAAAAATTATTAATTATATATTAAAATCTGCTAAAAGTTGAAAGTTGTAAAGAACCCTTTGAAATTAATAATATCCATAATATTGCATAGGATATTGAAAATTTTCTCCTTACAATATAAAATGATGGTGGATTTTTTGATAACATTTTGAATCACATCTAATGTGATGAAATGATTCATCATAGGATACTTCATTATATTTTAAATAAAAGTATAATATATTAACAACTTTTCTTTCAGTATTATTATAATGTCAAAAAATATTATTGAATTTATATGCCTAACTTAAAACGAATAATTATGTTTTAAAAATGCACTTACCTGTTACTTGTAGTGGACAAATGAGTCGGATACAAATTTTTAAAGATCATTTATCTTTTCCTTTATGTAATCACAATTAAATTGTGTAGGGTGTAGATTCAATCCAAATGGTTTGGATTAAATATATGCCATCCTTTCACCAGATATTTGAAATATAGTGAAAGAATAGTTTATACACTCAACACATTAAGTTGAACATTACAATAGTATATATAAACAATAGACAAAATTAGAAGAATTGTCATAATCCAAACAATAATGAAGCCCATATGAATATCTTTATTGACTTAGTAACATAGAACTGAAGAAAATAAGTGGAATGCAAACCTTCTAGATGAGGAAACAAGAAACATCAACATTAAGATGTGTTTGTGTTGGTAAGAAACATTGTTTTGTATGTTATAATGCATTGGTGCAATCAGTATAAACTTTGTTGTGGCTCTACGATTATGTCCTCTGATACTAATTCTACCAAGATTGCCTTCCCCACATAATTAATGAAATGTATCACCATCAACTATAAATAAATACAACTTAGTGTAAAAACATTCAAAAATAAAATAAAATAAATAAATAATTGAATGAATGTGGGTGTAGTTGTACTTACAACATGGTTTGCTTGAGCTATAGGAATGATGTGAATAATTAGATTATATTAAATTGAATGTCTTCCACCGACCCCTTCACATTAGAGAACTCCAATGTAGTGTTCATGTTTAACTTATTGGAAGTACATGCCAGCCACTAAAATTTCATCAAAAATATTATATTATATTTATTTTAATAAATAAATAAATAATATAAAATATTTGTAATATAATGTTTTGGATTCCACTATTTAATTAAGTCAGTTCATCTTGATTCACAAGAACTTTTGTTATGAATATGAACATGAATGGTACATTTCATACTTATTACATTTAGGTGATGCAATGAGTCTCAATATAAAAGGTAATGTAGTAAGTGTCAAAAAAATTATTCATATTTATTTATAAAATCTAATTTAAATATGACCTTAAACTATTCAGTTAAATATTACAAATTATATCACAATTTGATAGAGTACCAAAATTACATTTTTTTTTAAAAGTAAATAATTTTCTTAAAAATTCATGTAATAATTTTCATCAACGTTGTGGATCATATTTTATAATTCAACATCAATATGGTAAAAAATGTGATCCTAATGATGGAATATGTGTATTAATTTTTATTTATTTTTATGAGTCATGGGTAGAGAAAACTTTCTATGACTCTAACATAAATATGTATGTCTACCTCAATTGGCATGTATTTGGCTATGGTAGATGTCATGGAGACCTCCCAGGATAGCTTTTTAATTGTGGAGGTAGCCATTGCAACTCAACAATATTGAAGAGGGTCTTTGTACTCCTGCATAGATAATGGAAACATTCAAAAACTTAGTTTATTGCTCCACTTTGCTTTTGATGGATTTCCCATTTTTCTATCCAAACCCTATCAAATATTGTTCAAAAACCTATGTGACTAGTTCGAGAAAACATAAGTTATAATAAAGAAGTAACAAATAAAATTCCAAGGCTTCTTACTTTGATTGAAATTGCTGCTCAAACACATAACTTTAATGGAATAAAGCAATCAACATCACTTGGATTGCTATTTTTAGTAATCTTATCTTTGGCTTGGCCTATTTTATTTTTGGCTAAATCATTCAACAAATTAAAATTTATAAGTATGAGAAGTTTGGTAAATTTACATAGAAAAATAAAATAAGAATGGAACTATTTGATAGAATTCAATTTCACCTATGAAAAACATGAAAAAGTATACATAAGTATTGAAATTAAATAAGATGAGAATATTGTCATAATTTAGATAAGAATTAGTTATCATAGATTTAGAGTTGAGAAATGTATATAAGCAACCCTAAGAGAAAAAAGGGAGTAAAAGATATCCATAAGAGTAATAGAGATTAAAATACACTTTATCTTAGAATACCAAAACTATAATAACATCTAAATTAAGTACACTTAAATATTGAGAGTAGATGTTATATTCAAACTTTTTAATGACATTGTGAACTCAAATTAATAAAAGAGCAAATAACTATCTTAAAAAAGTAGCATGTTTTTCAAATTATCCTCCATTGAATCCTCCAAATAATTATGACAAAATATATATTTGAAGAGCTATCACTACCATATAATCAATTTGGACTCATAAACAGTTGAACCTCATAAATCTAATTAAAATCATTGTATTCAATAATGACCCCAAGCAACAAAAAAAAAAACAAAAACAAAAAAAACAAACAAACAAAATAAAACAACAAACACATTATTTTGTATCGTGATTATATTTTTAAAAAAAGCTGCTTGTGAAAATTGATACACACAAATCCAACAAAAATGACTACCATAATTACATCATTGAGAGTCTGTATAATGATTTATATAATATTAAATCTAACATTGTAATGCAATTTAAAACCATATCAAATGCTAAAATTAAACCCACAACAAACCCTGAAGCAAGCATTCATTTACCCCCATAAATGTCATCCATATTGATAGGCAGGTGAGCCAGTTGATGCTTTGAACATGTTACCGCCATGCAGGGGTTAAATTTGATGGCCACCCCTACTTGTCAAGAAATTTTTATGTGATAGTTTTAAAGTAAATGTCACCTAGCACATGACGTTCATTTTTCATTTTTGACTTTCATATTTTTCATATAAATACTAAAATATAGTTTTTATGCAATAAAATAATATAGATATTATTAATATAAATGAAATCATATTCTATATTATTTTAAGACATTTTCAATTATATAATACCTATACAAACCAAATAAATAAAAATAATTAGATATGAAAAATTATATGCTACTAAATAGAATTAATTCTTAATTCTCTTCTTGGAGCTGCTCTTAATTTTTATTTTATTTTGTAATGACTATGTCAGGTTGAAATAAAATGCTATTTGTTAATTTTTTTGACAAATTAAAGGCTATCCAAGAAACCTCCCTTGTCCTTCTATAACACTTGCCACCCGAATTAGTGCCCACCCATAAGATTTATGGTGTGATCAATGTTAAATTCAAATATTTATTTATATCAGAGGCTTCTTAATTGGCAGACCATTGTCAATTTTTTATTTAAACACTAACTGCCACTTTATCTTGTTCAATAATGCGGGCTTGCCTCATTATTGTCCGACATTAATATTTTGATATTTATTAAGATTTCCTTGGTACACCCCTTAAATATCTATGTATCTCTGATGGGAAAGCAACACAATATGATGCATTATTTTACTAATAATGTGATTAGATGAAATAGAGGCAAACCACTATGAATGAAAATGTTTCTAGTGTAAAATATATTATTATTGTGAAATAGTAACCATAATAGGTTAATAGAAAAAATACATTTAAAATAAGCACATACAAGAAAGAAAGGTGGTAAAACATAAAATAAAACAAATAAGTTGTTAAAATATTCCACTATCAATATGATTCTCTGATGAGAAAGCAACACAATATGATGCATTAGTTTACTAATAATGTGATTAGATGAAATAGAGGCAAACCACTATGAATGAAGATATTTATAGTGTAAAATATATTATTATTATGAAATAGTAACCATAATAGGTTAATAGAAAAAGTACATTTAAAATCAGCACATATAAGAAAGAAAGGTGATAAAACATAAAACACAACAAATAAGTTGTTAAAATATTCCACTATCAACATTTGATTGTCTATTAGAATAGTGGGTTTGTTTGCCTCTCTGAAATTAAGGACAAAGAAATGAGTGGTGGAATAAAGGAAGTGGCCTTCCTATTAACACCATGATAGATTGGTACCATCATAAAATGAAAAAAATAAAACAAGGAGGTTGTCCATTTAGTTTAACTCTTGGACATAATTTTTTTCAAAAGAATTTATATTGTTCACTTATCACATCATATGATGAGAAACGATCATTTAAAAACTTAAAAGCATTTTTTTTAGTTTTTAATGTCACAGAAGAAGATTTTATATCTATAAGATGAGTTAGCTTACAATGACATTCTATCAAATCATGGGGAATAAAAATTAAATAGCAATTAATCTTCATTATAGTATACAGACATATAAAGAATCATCAACTCCTCTTAAAACCATCGTGTATAGTTTTTTAAGAATGTGTAAAACTAAAATTTGACATGCACATTGCAAAAAATAGAATTAAAAAATAAATGATTATGTAGAGAGAAAAGGTTCATAGCCTATGCAACGATTGAAAACATATCCTCATCTGCTTTGTTCCCTTCGATTTCTAGCCTAGTCAAGTAAAAGAGTAAGGGAATAACATGGTTAAATTTCCACTGTAGTAAGTGAAATTGAAAGTTAATACCATAAAATAAGGAAGTTAAAAGAAATAAATAGTGATCCATTTAATCACAAGTGTATACCAAGTCTAGCATTTCCATTGCCTTATAAAAAATAATGTAAAAGCTAAATAGAAAAATGCAGCTGCAAACATGAAAATGAATAAGAGTACCTTCAAATTGCAATAACAAAAAATTGTAAATGTGCCTCCAACCTTTCATCTCAAACAACAACCCATAAAATTACATAGTCAAAAATATGTTGTGAAAATCAACCAAATGAAGGATGATGAAAGACACACTTTGCTTACAAATATGATAATGAATAAAAAATTAGGTCATTCAATTTTAATGAAAATTAGTGACTAGATTGTCACCTGTGCTGCCATTTTTATGAGGCTCGATAGTCCACCTATTAATAGTGTTCAATAAATCTAGTGTCAACACATTCACTAGAGCCTGAGAAATTAATTTTAATATAGTAATAAATGCACATTAGAAGGAGGGCATTTCTGAAAAAATAAGACAAACACAGTGGAGGATGTCATGGATGGAATAAATCAGGTCACATAATAAATGCATTTATTTTAATTATAAGTAGAGTATGTAACATGTTAGTACCTATAATATTTTTATATTTAATGTCAGGGAAGTCCAAGAACAAACATACCTCTGTTCTGATTCCTCTTGTTGGATCTTGCTCCTCAGAAAGAGCATAGTATGATTACCAAATATAATCAATTATAAATGCGGAAATAACCAGAAACACAAATAGCTAGAATTCACCAATAGCACAGAATATGAGAGACAATACACTATCTTGTATTAACACTTTACAGAAAAGAATACAACAAAGAGCCGCCACACTCTTTCACCTTACAGAGGTTTGCCACACCTCAAGTGTACAGTAATTATTCTCACACAACACCCTCCTACAAAAAATGGTCCCAACAACCAACTCACAAACAGAATTGGTGTTTACCTCTCCAACTAGTCAGTAATAACCCTGCCAGTTCACCAAGCACTCAAAAGTACTTCAAGTTGATCTCCCATGAACCTGAAACCTGCAATTCAACAGACCATACTCACATGTAGATCCCCTATGAGCTTGCAACAACCTGCAACTCAATGATCTTACAATGGAAGCAACTTACTTGCCTTCCTTTCTATCTCATGCCTTAATTACAATACATGCCAATGGGTCTATAAATAGATCCCTAACTCAAACACTAACTTAGACTCTTAATTTAGACAATTATCCTCGCAACCAAAGACTCTAACTGGCCTTTACATGCAAACACTTCATTCACTTAACTAACTATCTGTGTAACGAGTAGTTCTGGAACACACAGGCGACCGACGTCGGTCCCTGCTAGTCTAGTTCTGCCGACGTCGACCGACTCCCTGCCGTCACCAGTGGCCTTCTGCACTGGGTCACGATCGACGTCGGTCCTGCTGCCAACGCCGGTGCTCCTGGATCTCAACAACCTTCTTGTTCCACCTGTTTGCAAAGAGTTGAAGCTTTTAGCTCCACAACTCAACAATCTCCCACTTGGAGATAAACAGCTACAACCTATACCTGTACCTGTACTTAGTCTAGTTTGTTCCCTTGGCTTTGTATCCCTCCTCAAGATCACTCTTGAAGACCAACCACCACAAACCTGTAGTGTAAAACCTGTCATCCAAATCACCTGCCACATCCACATCTACAACCATGTAGAAAATTAACCTGAACCTGCATAGCATGTGCACCTGCTGCTAGTCCCTGTAAGAATCCACTGAACTATCCTCCAATGGTTCTCTCCCGGATTGGCTCCAACTTGTGACAACTCCCACTGCTTGGGAAAACTCAGGTTTAGTACATACCATGCACTCAACCTCATTATGTGAATCAAGACACCTGTTCATAGAACTGTCCAACCATCGGCGTGCTAACTGGTTTCACACAATCATCCTGAAACAAAGTCAACATATGACCTACCATGTCTCTAGAACACACTCATGCCAAAGAATCTTGTTGCTCCCAGATTCTCCATGACAAACACCTGAACTAGCTTTACCTTTAGTTTAACAATACCTGTATATGTAACCCTGCAATAAGCACATCATACAAAAATAGGATAGTGTAGCTAATACTATCCAACCTGGTAAAGAGAAACACAATGATCAAACCTCCATTGCCCTGCAGCTAATGCAAGACCATATATCCTGATCTTCCATCTCATGTATCCATTTCTGCTCTTCTTTATCCTGAACATCCATTCACCTCTCAGTGCTTACTTCTAGCTGGCCACTCTGCCCAAAAAACACCTGTTTGGTTCTCCTCCAAGGAATCACATCCTCATCGATGCCTAGCTCCCACTGTTTCCTGGATCTACCTGTTCTGCTTCTTCAACAACTTCTTGGTCCTATGCCATAAGTGAGCAACAAGTAGTGTAAAGAAGGGAAATGACAAATTTAAGAACTTACTTACACCTTCAATCCTCCATATGGGCGCTTGAGACTCCATGACAGCTTGCTGTCCACCCAAAATTCATCTCAGTAACTGATGCCGGTCACATCTCAGTCTGCAGATGACCGAAGTCAGTTTCCTGCGACTGCCACCTTGCCGACGTCGATTTCCCCTGGCTGACGCCGGTCAATATCAGCCCTGAGTCACCGACGTCGGTCTGCACATAGCCGACGTCGGTCCCTGTTTGGACGCTGACGCTGATTTTCCTGTCGACGTCGGTCTCTGTGTTTTTCTTGTGAGACCTAACTTTTTCCCACGAGCTCTTTTTGGATCAAATCCTTGTCCAAATCACCCTTGCTCTGCTCAGAATTCTTCTGCATCTTGTGCTGAACTCTGTCTGTCACCTTCTCCTTAAAAACCAAGGCTTTCCTATTCTTGTCACTAACATCGGGTTCCTCAAGAAATGTTACCTTCTTCTTCTGCATACAGAAACCACGATCCATACCTTCCAAATCTGAAAGCATATCCTTTGACTCAAGAATAAGCATCTCTTTCTTATCTGTGTGACCAAGCCTATCAAGCCACATCTCTGAATCTACAGCTGAAGTAGAAAACCTAAAAAGAGAATCAGTAGTACAAGTAGATAGATAAAGCGTACCTACTTTCTTACCTCTAGCTACAACAAGTGTACCCTTGGTAACCTTCCAAGAGTCCGCTGTGAGAGTTACTGTGCAACCCTCATCACCCAAACTTCTAACAGAAATTAAATTTTGCTCCAGAACTGGGACATGCATGACTTCTTTTAACACCCATGTGTTACCTGTTTGCAGTTTCAGATTCACTTTCCCTTTGCCAACAATCTGACAAGGCTTACCATCCCCTACATAAATTTCTCCAAAATCTCCCTGGACATACTCATGAAAAAATTCCCTATGTGGGGATGCATGAAAAGAGGCACCAGAATCTAAAACCCAAGATTCTACTTTATCCAAAGAACATAACAGAGCATCCCGTGCAGCATAATCTGCAACGTCTGCTTCTTCTTCATGTTCTTCATGCTGATCTTCACCTGATCTGCAATCTATCTTTAAGTGCCCTTGCTTTCCACACTTCCAGCAGGTTATTCTGCCATACCTGGACTTGGATCTCTTGCCTGTCTTGGACCTTGATCTCCCATGCTCTATCTTTTCTCTTTGCCTTCCTCTGCCTTCAACACTCAAAGCATTTCCTGATGATTCACCTGTGCTATTCCTGCGTATCTCTTCATTCAAGATCACACTTACAACATCATCCACTTTTAAGACTTTTGAAGGAGACACAGTATTAGAAACTGCCATTACCAAACCTTCCCAACTTTTAGGTAATGAACACAAGATTAAGAGAGCTCTAATTTCATCATCAAATACAATATTGACTGAACTTAACTGGTTTACCAAACCATGGAAATCACTAAGATGGCTATGAACAAATCCACCTTCCAACATTTGCAAATTAAATAAATGCTTCATAAGAAATACCTTATTAGAAGTTGAGGGTTTTTCATATAAATTTGCCAAAGATTCCATCAACTCCACAGTTGTCTTACACTGTGATAAGCTGGAAATCACAGATGATGCAAGACTCAATCTAATAGATCCCAGAGCCTTTCGATCAAGAACCTCCCATTCTTCATCTTTCATATCTGAGGGTTTGCAAGTAACCCCTCCCAACGGTAAGTACAAATCTTTTTGATACAGATAATCCTCAATCTGCATCCTCCATAATTGGTAGTTCTTGCCATTAAAATTTTCCATCTGTAGCTTACTATCTTCTGTCATTACTCAACTCCCACTCAAACAGAAACCCTGTGAGTACCTGTAATCAAAACACACTAACCAGATCTAATCCAATCTGTTAGTATCCCAACCAAAAGCTCTGATACCACTTGTCAGGGAAGTCCAAGAACAAACACACCTCTGTTCTGATTCCTCTTGTTGGATCTTGCTCCTCAAAAAGAGCATAGTATGATTACCAAATATAATCAATTATAAATGCGGAAATAACCAAAAACACAAATAGCTAGAATTCACCAATAGCACAGAATATGAGAGACAATACACTATCTTGTATTAACACTTTACAGAAAAGAATACAACAAAGACCCGCCACACTCTTTCACCTTACAGAGGTTTGCCACACCTCAAGTGTACAGTAATTATTCTCACACAACACCCTCCTACAAAAAATGGTCCCAACAACCAACTCACAAACATAATTGGTGTTCACCTCTCCAACTAGTCAGTAATAACCCTGCCAGTTCACCAAGCACTCAAAAGTACTTCAAGTTGATCTCCCATGAACCTGCAACCTGCAATTTAACAGACCATACTCACATGTAGATCCCCTATGAGCTTGCAACAACTTGCAACTCAATGATCTTACAATGGAAGCAACTTACTTGCCTTCCTTTCTATCTCATGCCTTAATTACAATACATGCCAATGGGTCTATAAATAGATCCCTAACTCAAACACTAACTTAGACTCTTAATTTAGACAATTATCCTCGCAACCAAAGACTCTAACTGGCCTTTACATGCAAACACTTTGTTCACTTAACTAACTGTCCGTGTAACGAGCAGTTCTGGA
Source organism: Torreya grandis (assembly GCA_037957365.1). NCBI lineage: Eukaryota > Viridiplantae > Streptophyta > Pinopsida > Cupressales > Taxaceae > Torreya > Torreya grandis. The sequence goes on from JARHVA010001930.1 coordinate 191,278, forward strand.
ACACACAGGCGACTGACGTCAGTCCCTGCTAGTCTGGTTCTGCCGACGTCGACTGACTCCCTGCCGTCACTGGTGGCCTTTTGCACTGGGTCACGACCGACGTTGATCCTGCTGCCGACGCCGGTGCTCCTGGATCTCAGCAACCTTCTTGTTCCACCTGTTTGCAAAGAGTTGAAGCTTTTAGCTCCACAACTCAACATTTAATATTTTGTGAGGTTTGATTTTTTATTGTGAACATCATATTGACAGTTTGTATATTTTTTTCCCCATCCTTTGATATGGTTGAAAATATAAATTAGATGTATTTTACGTCTAAAAATAAAAAAAACATCTAAACGACCATCAAATTTAACCCTTACTACCATTTTAGTGCTCTAACATTCTACTGATCTTAAAGGACTTCTATACCTTTTCTACAATAGAGTGGCTACTAAGTTGAAAAAACTTAGAAATGTGAGCCACAACACAAACTCTTGTGAATATTTTCTTGCAACTTCTATGTCTCTCTAGAATGGTGGCTACCGCTAATGATTTAGGGTCATGGTGAGTAGTTGGATGTGTAGAGTTTTGGAGAAGAGATAACATAGAAACATAGTCTCCTAGTGAATAATGGATCCTAAAAACAATTGAGGATGTTGCATCACTTGAGTGGGCATTCAATACATGACCTTCCCATAAAATCTTGCATGGGTTGATGGGAGGAGCATACTCTAATGATTATTCATTCACAAATTCTACACTTTATATGAAGGATAGAGTCAGGAAAGGGACTATTACATGCTCCTCTATCACTACCTCATTGAGACACCATTTTAGATTCTTGTGCTTGTCCTTAATTTACATAGATACACATTTCAGAACAAATTTAAAACCAAAGATACAAAAATATTTCTTTGAAAGTATATAGATTTACTCCATTAAACATCTAAAACAACATATTCTAGTATTTTAAAATATAAATAAGCTCAAATGTATTGAATATCCAGAGTTTTAATAGTTGATCACTTCAAAAATACCGAATATGCAACTTAATTTCTTCTAATTTACTCCACAAAATGTGTAAAGGAAAAGAACACTAACCATTAACCATGCACATTAGATGCTCTAAATTCACTATTTTCTTCACTACAATCTCTCTTATTTGCATCCTGGCTTATTCAAATCCATCAAGTAACTGCTGAGTTATATGAATAAAATGCTATAGATCTTCTTTTAAGAGGAGATAAATGTGTCTACATACATTGAGCATGTATGTATATATATCAACAAAGCACCTTCAGGTGCCAAGCCGAGTAGATAAACTGTCACTTTACAAAATGATTATGTGAGTAATGACTTCACACACTCTCAAATCTTATGATTTTAGTATAATAAATACCATAAAGTGGATAGTCTAGCACATATATTATAAATTATTTGTAGTAAAAAAACTATGACGATGAGAACCATTTTAATTATGATAATGAGAACTATTGAGCTGCAACTCATATGGACCAACAATGATTCAAACCTAGGACATTCCATTGATGCTGGAGTACTCTACCAACTAAGATACTAGCCCCTCTATGGCCATCCCATCATTGGTATGGGTGTGACTTATTTCCAACACCCCCCCTTAAGCCACAATACAGGTGCTTGGGACTCCTAACCTGGCTCTGATACCATATGTTGAGTTACAACTTATATGGACCAGCTAGGACTCAAACCTAAGACCTTTCATTGCTGTTGGAGTGCTTTACCAATTGTGCTAATGGCCCCTTTATGGATATCCCATCATTGGTTTAGGTGTGTCTTATTTCCAACAAGAACAACCTATTCAATGTTTGATATTACAAAGTTTCTGTTCCTCACCTCTTGGCATGTTAAATAGTAGATGGAGTTTAGATTTGTTTTTTGAATTTGGTTTTCCTATCTCAATCAAATATGGAAGTTTAATATAGATCCCAAGATCACCCATTTTATTTGGTGTTTAGTTTACTAGAGTTTATTGTTAAGGAAAAGGTTCAAACATATCGGGGTGTCTCTTCCTAAATAACTTGCATGTTCTAAACCTGACCATTTCATTATTTTTGGATTTATGTGACCCTAATATGATAAAACTAAAAGAAAACTCAAAATGCTTAAGGTGTACAATAGATAAATGAATATGAGTGTAACTAGCAAAATATAACAATTTATTATTTATAAATAATATTAGAGGAATTGAGTACTTAGATTATTTTAGGTTTGGGTAGGTTTATATCAAGGTAAAATCATTAATAATGATTAAAAAAGGTATGTGAATGCTCAAATATGGAAATAGAGTTTTTGTATGAACCTGCATAAGTTTGCACGCCTGATTGCATAGTATGACACTATCTTTTAGGTTACAGGACTATCTTGCACTAATATGTGATAGTTCTGACTGCTCTGCTAAGGGCTAGTGTGTATGTAAATGCCTTTGATCTAGCATGAATGGCTTTGTTTTCCTTCTCTTTCCTTCAAAACTATAGGTGTGCATTGTAGGAACACCATAAAATAAGGATAACGGGTAAAAACAAATGGTTAAGTAGTCCTTAGCCACTCTTTATGACTAAGAGCTACCAACATATCCAAAACTCCAAAGAAAGAAGTCAAACTAAATGTAGTTATCCCACCTAGCTAAGTGTGTGCAATCATGGTAAAACTAACATGTAGTGTAAAAATGTGTATAGCTTTCAATCCTTGAAAACTTGTGATTTGGCCTTGTAGTGATATTCAAACTTGGTTAAGGGCTTGTTCCTTTGAGGGGTTTAGATTTGGAGACTTTAGCATTGTTCCTCTCTATGTGTATAGTTATTTTCAATGATAGATAAATGCATTACAGATATCATTCCATGGATTAGGATTAATATGCTTATATATCTAACTCTTTAGGCAATTTCCTTTAAATTTATGTGTGAAACATATCAGCTAACTCATATGAATAATTTCCATTTATGAAAATATTCATTGAAGGGAATGTGAACAAATCCAACCCAAGTGGTCAAGTCCTCAATGATGGAATTGTCTAGTAAAGCATGAACATGTCCAAAGAATAATAATAGTGATATGAGATCGGGAGATAGGCTGAAAATTATATTAAATTATTTAGGCAAAGACTTGGGAGATTCTATCTAATAATAATATAAATTTAGGAAGGTTGAGCCCATATATGGATGAATGGCTAAGGAAGAATTTGAAAAATAGTCATATATGTGAGCATAAGTCAAGTAAGTTAGATATTGGTCAAATCCAAAATTATCAAGTGTTTAATACCAAATATTAGTGTCTACATTATCCCCACTTTTATTCTAGTAATGGAATTGCTATAGCAAAGGTATAGAATGTGATGCCTAAGGATAACCATGATGGATTTACTTAAATAAGTATTGAGTGTTTGAATTTTTTCCATGTAAACCTACAATGAAAGATGTAAAAACCTCATTTTACTTATGATATAAAATATGAAATAAAACATTGAACATATGTGAAATGAAAAATTAAGGAACAAACACACTTGTATGTATGTGAGCCAAGATGTTTTCGAGAGATAATGGAGAATGGGTTGATCATGCCCCTTGGCAATGATAGTTTAAAACCATGGGTTGAGTTGAATATGCCTCAACCCTCATTGAAAATGGAGAAGTAATATAAGATAAGTCATGAAATCTTTTATCCCCACATAACTCACTATATCTATGAAATGAAATCCACTGTGGATTCTAATAAATTTGAGAAATGCTTTCAAATTTTTGTATAGTTTCTAAACCATCCATAGAAAATGGATTATATGATTCAATTTGAGTAATGCACAAGTAATTTTGTATATAATACATGAGTATATGTTTTTTTAGAATGTGTCACATATTCCCTGCATATGTGTCCAATCTAATAACTTGTGTAATTTAAGCACAAAGTATTATAATATATATGAAAGTGTGAAAATATGCCTCACATATGCCCCCAACATATAATCTGAATAATGCAATATGTATAATAATCTCATATAATTTTTAAAATTCAACGTTAAATCGTATAAAATATATGACATATGATTTGGATATTCCCCCAATCTATGTTAAACATGTCACAATCTGCGTAAAACATGTAATAATATGCTTAAAAATGTACTATTATGAATTAATTTATGCCCAAAATCTTATTTTTTCACTATGAAGGCTCAATCACTTTGACAAGCCACTATGTATTCCCCATTTTTGAGGTGAAGAATGTAGAATGCAAATTATTCATCTAAAAAGTAATTATATGCATCATGTTATATAAAAAATATATAATCAATCTAAGGAATTTACTAAAATTTAGAGAATATGTCATCGTAGTAATATTAGATCATCTACGGGTAAGTGCACAAAGTTAGGGGGGCAACAAGAGGACACTTTTTATGTTTAACATGATTTCAACAACTTGGTGATGACTGCACCTAAATTGCATACACAGTTTTAGTTTTTAGAACCATGTATGTGGTACTATTATTATAAGTAAAAAATTTACATATATGTTCCTTAATCTATAAATTTATTACATAGTTAACCCTAAACCCTAAAACCCTAAACTCTAAAATCTAAACCAATTAAGTTTAGACAGGTCAATTTGGTGCAAATCACATCACTAATTGCCCAAATTGACTAATATAAGAAAGATATGCATGTAGAGGGCATAGTATGGATTGAAAATGATTTTGAACTGGAATAAGACTCTCCCACACTCTTTCCCACATATTTGGTCTATACCCTATTTGTACGGACAAAGTGAAAATAAGGTTTATTGTAGAGTTCTGATTATTTTGAAAATGGAAAAGAAGATGAACAGGTGAGATCTATTGGAGGGGGTCAATGGAGACCTATGATAACTCCCTGTATCTATTTATCATAATTGATAACCATGGAAACACTTCTTCTAATTCATTCATATTAGGTAGTCTTTGGCAAATAGTGAAAATAGAGAGTGACTGCCAAGTGAGAGAATAAAAAGTTAGGGTTTTAGACTTTTTAATGTCTAAATCATGGAATGGAAGGAAAAGGGGTCTTAGACAGGTGTCCTAACACCTTTTCCATGGATTGGATTGTGAAACTAAAGTCTAATTGGGTGATAAATGTGAGAAATAAGGCCAAGAGGGCTAATGAATGACTACAAATGGTGAGAACAAGTGTCCAGAAGAAGGATATGAGTTAGTGACACATATGATGACTATTATGGCATGTTTTAATCCCTCCTTACAAGTGTCAAATATCCCTATTCTAGTGTTAATCAGTCAAAAGAGGCCTAATCATGAAGGCAATTTCAATAAGGCAGATGAAAGGATCCCTACACCACTTTTGGAGAGTTTCATGCTTTAGAGAGACACTTGTCCAAGAAGGCCTTCTAGACCTATGTTATCCACTTCATTTTTATACAAAATAACTATTTTTCAATCCTTGACATGTGGCATTGTGACCTTTAAGCTCCACTTTACTCTCTCTTTTCTCACATTCTATAAATGCAAGCCATTTTGGCTCTTGTATTCTAATTTCACACCTGATATAGAAAAGCCCTACTAGTTTGATATTTTAATTTTACTTTTAAGTAAGATATGATATCTAGTTTTGATTTCAAAAACTATCTTTTATAATTATTTAAAGTGATGTATAATTAAAAGTCAAGTGATTGATATCTATCCTTGCTTTCTCTCAATCCTTCCATGTTTGATGCAAGTTGTTCCACTCTAATAGGTGACATGAAGTGTTGTCAAGTGTATGGGTTTATTTTCAAGTGTAAAAGTAGCCTTAGTGTGTGAACTAATCTCTGATTCACTTACCTTTAGTAGCTTTATGCATTTCACCTCCATGTTTGAAATACTAATGTTAGAGCAATTTAGGATTATAAGACTAGTGTTGTGAGTCATGTCTCTTAGTGCACTTATATGATAGTCAAGTGGAGATATTTTTAGTGTATCACCTTAGTAGAGTAGGTTACTTTCATGTCTAATTATACCCCTTTTCATCTAAATAAATAGTTCGTGTAGGTGATAAGCATTCAAGGATCAATCTAGGGAGTTATCCCTTAAACCTAGAGGTCTACCTCTACTATAGGTAACTGACAGGCCTAGCGGTATTATAATGTTTCCAAAATATTAGAGTAGGATTGAAAAACATACTCTATGGTGAAATATTTGGTGACAACAATAAAATGGAGATAATCTTAGGCTACGTGTTGCCTAATGTTAGATTGAATCTCTACATTAAAGGGCTGGCTCCCTTGATGTATCACTTAGGATCACAAAATAATTTACAAAATTGATAGGAAAATAGAGAGAAACATACTATAATGACTATTATTCATCAAAATAGTTTGACCATTACCAACCAGCTGCATATATACTTCAACCATGACACTAACTTGAAATAAACACTACTCCTAATCTGCCTCTCTACATCAACATTTCATATGAATGTTGTGAAATAATGTCTAGGTTAGAAGGAATATAAAATAGGTCATATAGTGACACTAATTAATTTACAACTCACTAAACCTTTCAAAATTCACTTGGACACTTATAAGACCTGAAAATAAGTTTGAAACTAAATATGAATGTAAGAAAAGGACAAACATGCCAAGGAAGCAAAGCTAATGACTTGACAAGATCTACTAGTCATATAGACACATTGAAACCAATAAAAGGAGAAGGAATTTTTTTTTATCATTGATCAAAGGCTTTAAAATGGGTAGGGCTTTGTCATAGCTAGGTGGGAGATACATACATAGCCTATCAACACTGAATTTAAAGAAAAGTGAGAGAGAAAAGGAGAGAAGGGTGTAGGAGAGAGGGAGTGACAAGTGTCCAAAAGAGAGTTAAAAAAATGATGATATATAAAATATCTCAATATATCCTCAAGGACAAGTGTTGATCTCCTAAATATGTCTTCCTCTGCCACATGACATAAGAGTTTATAACTTTGCTTGACACTTTGCATTGCTCTTTAAAACTAGTAATATCTTTCCTTGGAAGTGGATAAATGGGACATTTAAGTCATTAAATCATGTTGAGTCACCTTATTCCCTTGTTATTTACATTTTTTATCAGTTTAGGAGTCTTCATAACTGATGCTAAAATGATGATTACAACTCATTAGGTGTCTTGAAGCCCACTTGGCTCTACCATGCCTATCATTCTTACAAGTGTCAATTCTTGAGTTTGTTTCATTACTAAAATTATTATCTGTAAATGGCCTATTAATATCATATAATACTTGTAAAAACTCATTTAGAGTCATCAAAATCTCACCAAAACCTTGTTTTGCACCAAAAGCTCTCACTTGGACTCAAATCCTTATAACCCTTAAAATGTGCAAACTTACTTGTGTAAAATAATGTACAAAGTATATTAGAAAAATAGATATATTTTTTAGGACCCAATATCCTATTATATCTCCATGAAATTTTTTATGACTTGAAACCAAGTGAAAGTACACTTTTTATGCTATTTCTTTCCTTAATTAGGCCTCCATGCCTATAAACTAAGTTTTGGCCCAAAATAACTCCCACACATGTGAAACTTCCAAGAAGTGTTTCATTAAATTTTACTAGTGTAATACCATGCTCATATCATATTTCTTCTCTTGAAACCTTATAAAGATAGGTGGACCAAGAAATGGTCAAAACCCTAGTCTAGGTGCTTGTATAGGCTTGAGAGGCATTTGAAGTGTTTTTCATGAAATTTGTATGTTTCAAAGCATTAAAATGGTTTGATCATGTCTGAAACATTTTTAGGCAAATTATAGGTTAGAATACAACCATCCAAGTGTATTTTATAGGCTTGCAATAGAGCTTCTTGGCTAGCAAAATGGTGCATTTACTCTTCTGGGACCAAACTATTAACTTGGAAGGTACAAGAATTGCTTCAGAATACCATGGATGATTATACAAAATTATGAGATATGTTTATAGGATTACCAATATTTTCTCATTGATTTGGTTCTCAACACCACCTTGATCATTCAAAAACAAGGCTGCAAATGGGCTTTCTTGGCCTATTTTGTATAATTATGTACCTTGCACATGCTAATAACTTCTCAAGAAGGTGATCATGAAACATAAAAATGCCATACAAGTGTTTCTAGGACCAAATAAATCAATTATAAACCATATATATCAACCTTACTCTCATTGGGTCACTAGAAGGGGTTTAGGAGGGTTTTAGACATGTTTTAGTTTTAATAATAGTTCATAGAGGAAAAGTCCTAATTCTCTCTCTTGATGCCACAAGATGGAAGTAGTAAAAACCCTACAACACCTCCAAAAACCATTTTAAACTATGCATATTTTCAATAAATATCTAAGCAAATTTATGAATCTCTCAGGTGGCTAAACATGCATTTATGAGGTCTAGAAGTACATTTCAGTTTACATAGGGAATATCAGTGCTTAATTTAGGTTAGAGAGATCTCAATGAGATATCTGGCATCTCTACCAATGCCTTCAAGTGGTAAAACAACTATGATATTTCTCCCAAATGTCTTTCAACTTACTACTTCATGCATTGAGGGTTTAAATGTAGTTAGGCTTGCTTAGCCCTAATGGATCTATTTGGAGTCTATCCCTATCAACCAAAGGATCCTACCATAATTATGATCATTTATTGGGAAATTCATAACATTTTATATTTTTATAAACTCAAACTCAGTGCAATAAATGTATACTTTCTTCATGTTTTTAGTGCAGACTAGTAGGCTTCTATAGACTGCTTGTCTGTGTAATTACTAGTTTAGGATATATACCCTTTAGAACACTTTTTGATGTTATATATGGTCATATTAAGTTTAAAATGGTTCTCTATATCTATTTATCCATTAAAACTTAAAGTTTCAATGTATTATGTTGTACTCAATCCTAAACTTCATTATGGTGCATTACATCTTCCCCTTCAAGTTTGAAAACCACTTGATTACTCAAGTAAACCTGTAGGTGGCAGTGGATTGTGAGTCTACAAACTTGAAGTAGATTTTATTAGTTTTCAAGGATATCATGCATTCTATTTACCAATCAAAACTTTAATTCTTCATGTGAAACATTACTTCCTTCCTTAGTATATCTGAAGGTGAGTTTGCATCTCTTCAATGGGCTTGAGTGTAGGTAGATAGGACTATGTGACTATAAATTGAATGTAGGTTTATTTGATGGAAATTTTTATTTGAGATGGAACCCTTTTAAAAAGACACCTTGACATTTTTGATACTCTTATCTCTTATTAAAATTTTCCTTGGTATCCACTCAAATTTCTTTGTCTCTTGGAGGCCTTTTGAACAACTCATCCAGTTACCATGAGTGATGTCTTTTCAATTTAAGACTATGGTAACATGTATATGCATATTAAGAACCAAGACTCATTAATGGTCTTATATGGAAAATTATTTAATGATTCAAGATATTTATTAGGGATAAAATAAGGTCAAGTGATTTTGAATCTTCACTTGAAACCCCATAGTACTGTGTATAAAATCACACAGTCCCTTGAGTCTACACAGTCAATCTGAGAGTAGAGTGGGTTTATGATCTAATAATTTAGGTTTGAATTAGTTTATATCTTGAAATAGGAATAAAATAATGGGATATGCATCTAGGAAGCATGTATGCCTTTATTTAAAACAAAATTTGATTTCCAATAATGACCTACAAGTCTGTAGACTTGTAGGTTCATCTTGAAACTTGACCTCCAAGATTTCCACTCATGATAATGGCCATCAAATATCTCTGAAGATGATATTATCTATTCAAGCCTGTGTATAATATAAACAAAAAGTTGCTTATCAATATTTCTCTTAGTCATGCTTACAAAATTGTCTTATAGAGATATTTTATTCATTTCCCAATGCCACACATGAAAATATTGGTGAATTAAAGTGTGAGATGGTTTTTTAGACATTCTAATCTCTCACTTATTGATCTCATGATTTCAACAGACTTCAAACTACCATTTCAAGAAGAAAAATAAGCTTGTGGGGTTTATAAGCAGTTTTGGATTACCTTAGAGTCTTAAATATTATTCATAAAGGAGAGGTGATGTATATAAAAAATGATGCCACAAATTTTAATCTTACTAGGACCCTCTCCTCTGGAAAAAATATCAAACCCTGATTCTTTCTCTCTTAGCCATACCATCCACATGAAATCTACCTTTGCAAGCTTGTGAAGAGAGTGATGTAGAGAAGGAAGTAAATTATGAAATATTGATACATGTACCTACAATACAAATGTTTATTTGACCTTTTAGAGTTCAAAATACACCTCTATAATATTTTCACCTGAAGATGAGTTCATTGAGTTCATACAAGTGCCTAAAACATGCCTCTTAAGCATTAAAATGTAAGAATCTGACCTCTTTCTAACTTGTAACTGTAATATACATGTTAAACCTATTTTAAAATATTTTAAAAGTGTTATTTATAGACCATTGGATTTTATAAGCTTTGACACACATTGAAGTTAGTTAAAAACATCTCTTTTCTTCATAAAACTTTCACCTTAAAGTTCATAAAAGAACCTTAAACTTTACAAACACATGTGAAATGTTTATAAAATGTGATTAAGGGTAAATATTAATTAAATAGAAATATAAGGACCTATGACACCATTTGGACTCACCTTTTTCTCACTATGACATGACTAGACCATTACAAGACCAATGTAAGACATTACCTTAATATGATCAAATAAACCTTAATATTTGCTAATAAGGTTTTAGAAAAACCTTTTAGAGACCACATAAGCCATGATGAATATTTTAAAAAGGTTAAAAAGACATGGAAAGTAAGTTTTTACTTATAGAGCTTCACATTTTAACTTTGGAGATCAAAATTGGTCAACAAGAACCACATGAGTTACACTGGAAACTAGCTAAGTAGATTCTCAACTACATTAGGGGTATTCATAGTTTTGGGATTCACTATGGATTAAGAATAAACAAAAAATTAATTGGTTATATTTATTTATATTGAGATTGTGATATTCAAAATCAAAAGTCTACTTAAAACTATAGTTTCTCCCTTGGTTCATGTCCAATTAGTTGGTCAAATAAGAAGCAAAATGCTATTGTTTTATATTCTCCTGAGGTAGAATACAAAGGAGTTATTAAAGCTACCATTGAGGCTATTTGTCTTCAAAGGATTCTCATTGAGTTTTACATCTAATTTTGATGACCAAAAATCATATTTTATGATAACCAAATCATAATCAACATCTATAAGAATATGATCCTACATCAATAGACCAAACATATTGAGATTCACATGCATTTCATTTTTGATCTCATCCATGAACAAGTCATTGATCTCTACTACATACTAAAAATAAAGAAAACTGATGATATATTTACCAAACCTTTCACTGAGAGCAAGTATCTTTATTTCTTGTCTCTTCTTGGGGTTTGGGTAGATCCATCTTCCTCCTCCTCTAGGAGATCATTTCTACGTACATGGGTACCTCATCAAGCCTTTGTGGTGAGACCCAATTCTTCTACCCACCTAATCTATGATTAAGGGAGGGAATTAGTGTAAGATTTTTACCATTATGAGGTTTTAGTTACATGGTCTAGTCAACTTGATTATGCTTAATATAGGTCATTGGGGAAAATAATCCCACATGCATGAGGATGTTAGGAAATGTATATTGTCCACCTATATAATGAAATTTCCTATGTACTTTTTTCTAATGTTTATTAATGCAAATTTTGTCTGTGAAGACAAGCTTCTTCCTTTGAGTTGTTTCTTTTGGATTTCACTACTTAATATATGTTATTTCTATGCATTCGATCCTACTAGTTGATCCTTGATTGTGGTCCATTGTGATAGGCTCATATTAATTGCAAATCCCATAGTGTTAAGTTTTAATATGTACAAAACCTTCCCAAAGGGTTTTTTATTTTATTTTATTTCAATGTTTAACACTATAAATCCATTATTACCTATGGATAATGGTTTATTTTCAACACATTGGTAGCTTTTCCTACTAGTCTAGGGATTTCATTGTGTATGAAAAATCAAAACTTAGAATCCTAGTTTGAGTAGTGATTCCAAGTCTACCTTTTCCCTTGTGGGGTTTTAGAGACTAGTTAATAAAGGCCTCAAGTCACTTCATTTTTCATGATCAAAATAAATAATATGCGACTAGGCTACAAAAATGTGTGTCGAGGTCAAGCTTTCAAAATATATCAAGGAATTGATAGATATACATATAGGAGACAAGAACATATCACAATATGTCTTGTATATCAATATGCCTAATACATGCCTTCAGTGTAATAAAGCCACATGCCACAAGATTCATGAATGCCCTCCCATGGCTAATTTGTGTTTGGGCACACAACCCAAAATCTATCTTGAGGTGAATGAAAATATTGCTACTACCATATACAAATGGACTAAAATCACCAACAAAAGGCCAAATAATATGATCATGGAGTAGGGGAATTAGTAGTTACGATTTACAAATCTACTGGTAGTTCTATTATGATAGATAAATAATTAGTTCCCATTGTTACTTAAGTGATGTCACTCATTTCTCGCACCCCACAAGTGATGACAATATTTGTGAGTTCTCACAGCCAAGATAATATTTCTTAGTCATCATAACCTCCTTTCAAGGTAAACAAATTAGACTTCACCAATAATCTAGTGCTTTTCATATGCAAAATGTTTATGTACCATTGTCGCAACCAATCACCACCTCATGAGGATGGCGAGTCTGTTCAAGAAATATAGGATATTTATGACATCAAATTAATTTAATAGGATTAAATTTTTTGAGGGCTGTCATTAGATTTATGATGGGTTATCAACCTTTGCATTGTAGGATAAGGCCTCTTTTATTTATCATATGCATAATTATGTAATCTATCAATAAGAACTGCACCAGTATTGAAATGCTATAAGCCATAATCAGCTAGGTAAATCATAGACCTTAATCAAGATATCAAATATAATTTTCAATCATTAGATACTTCCCTCTTTTGGATATAATTAGAGAAGACAAAAAAATAATTTATGTCATGTGGTTGATAGATCATGAATCAGGCTTGACGAGGTGAGCAAATGTTTAAGACAAAAGATGAAGTTTCCAAATTTCTAGTTGGAAGAGGAAAATATTTCAAATTTTAAAAAGAGTTATTGAATTATGGATTCACTTTTGGTACATACTCCATGGAGTTATCTTCCAAAGCATATAAACAATGAAAACTCAATGAACAATGTTTGCTTGCCAAATGCTATGTTTCATTAGGTAACTAATTTTGAGTTATAATTTTCCAAGAAATAATGTAGTGAACAAAGTCAATTTAATTTCATTTTTTGCAAGGTAATATAACAAAGACAATAATTGGTTTGATGTGGGGACATGGAATCAACATTGCTAAGCCAGTTGAATAAATCTATTCACTCCTCTTGTATTTCTTTTTATTTTAGAAAATTCATGTAAAGTTCCATGCTTTAAAATTATCTCTCTTGCAGTTTATACTTTTTCTAATATATTCATAATAATAATAATAATAATAATATTATTATTATTATTAATAATAATGGATATTAATGTATCATTAAGAAAATTTACCATTTGTCATGTATGTTATAATGATAATTCCTAATTTATAATTATCTGTACACATTATAAATTTTGAGACAATTTAAATATATTATTATTATTATTTATTACTATTTGTGTTTGTTATAATGATAATTCTTTAATTTATTTTTATCTGTATATGCTATAAATATTAAAATAATTTAAATAATTGAAAGGGTTGTTGTGCGACTTGTGAGGATGATGGTTTGTTATACCATCTATCAAGGTTCAAATCTCTTTAGATATCTAAACACAAAGTTAAAAAGATAGGGCCAAGATCATGTCATAGATGAATTTGATGGATTCTATGCCCACTAATCATGGTTGTTTAGTCAAATGAATACTCAAATTTAGATGTACACTTACTTATCAATTGTAATAAACTATATGTAATCCAAAACATAGATAGAGATATCGATAACTATACAAATTTGAACTTTTGAATTAAAAAATTAAAAAAATTATTGCATTAATAAAATATCATTAAAAATAATAATCTAAAATGATAATTCCTTAATTCATTTTTTTATACATTGTAAGACTATCATTTAGAGCATTCAAGTTGGTTAGTAAAAAATAAAAATAAAATCAAAATTATGTATAATGACATCTTAGTTTACATTTTATAAATTATAAGACTATCACCTAATGTATTCTAATTGATTGATAATTGAAGATGTTGTCATGTCGAAATCCTGATCCAAGAAACATTTATGAGATTAACTGCTCAAAAAGAACTTTGGGAACAATAAGAGACTTTCATCCTCCCATTAGGATTTATACTAGAGAAATCCAGGGTAGGAGTTGTAGATATTGGGATCCATGAAATATCCTATTTGGAATAGATCTTCAAAAGATGTAATGTTACCATTGGAAGCTCACCTACTCTCTTGTTGATTACTTGTTTACTTCTTGTTGCCTACTTGATTCAACTAATAAATAAATTAAGTTTTACTTCACTATAATTCACTTCAAAACCTAAAATAAGGTAGGATAACATCACACAAAAAATGAAAAGAGAGAGAGTAGGGTAGGGTAGAAAAGAGAAGGTGTCTTAGATCAATCATCTTGACACTTCAAGTTGAGAACTTCACCTTACCATAATTACATCACTACGTGACTAGTTTAGTTGTTATTTAAACTTCAACAACCTAGTGAGAAAGCTTCTAAGGACATTTGTGAATGCCATTTATCTATTTAACCCATTCTTGGGAAAACTAAATTCATAGTTTTGAGCTACTGCATATATATTTGATTGTGACAACTCTAAATAAAACATGAAAGAACCCAATAAACTAGCTATGATAGCTACTACATAAGCATAGCTAAGACAATCATATATGACCAAACTTTATAAGCAACTCTCAACATAAAATGATGAGCTAGATTGGAAAAATGGAAGCATCAAGTGAATAAAATATAGTAAAATATGTATTCATCATTATAAAATAATTCCATCACACTCAATATCCCTAGGTAGACCATTAGTGTAAAAAAAAGAAGAAAAATAGGTGTAATCATGACATAATACTTGGAGGGTTTTTGAACAAGAAAATATAGACCAAGGAAAAAAATTAAGACCAAAACAAGAAGAAAAGGCAGGTGCAATCCTGGCATAATTAAATCAAAGTTTTGGTGTAAAAAATGTCGACTACTAGATATATATAAGGAAATTGGACTCACCTCCAAGTAGCATGACATCTGATTTCTAATTATTTTCCATGATGGCTTTGAAGTTTGTTACAATTGCATTCAATAGAATATTCACCCTCTCATAGAAGATCTCCTTAGTATCGCTAGTTGTTCACGATTTCTGCAACTAGACCATGCCTCATGAAGACATATTTTTTATTATGTCATCTTTGTTTGATCCTTATGTGCATGACATGTCCATGATAAATGACATTACCTATTATGTATTCAATTCCAACCACTTTTTAAACTATTTTGGCAGTAGGAGATGAGCTTTAATTTGATTGAGCAGGTCATATTAGACACACAATTCATTCTCAAGTTTTGATAGGTGAGATGACCATCAAACTTATGCTCAAATACTACTAATGTCATTATCCATGTTTCCGATAATTAATGCATTTAGTTATATTTAGTTATATTTTGGTTCTTGAAAATGGGTTAATGAGATCATGACACTCGACAAGATCTCAAGCCTTTGATTTTAGTTTAAGCTTTAACTTTGTATTTTCTCTATGAGTAATGGGTTAGCATGATCAAACCACATGGCATGATCTCAACATCCCAGGCTTTCACCTTTTGGTCTATTATATTTACTCCATCAAGTCTTGAGCATTTAGATTAATGCCATGTGTTGGCATCCTAATGACTATGCTACTTGAGGCATGCCTACATTTTTCTTTTGTCATCCTGAGTAAATGAGATCATGCCATATGGTATGATCCTAGGGATCTAGAGGTTTTGGGGACTTATATTTTTTTTGAATTTGATTATTATCCTATTGAATGAGACCATACCACATGTCATTATCCTTGATATTTTAAAAGGTCCCAGCACTTCACCATTTTTTCAATTTTGCCTCTGGTTATGGGTTGATGGAATGCTTCCACATGGGGACTTATTGTTGATTCTTATATTCAAGATACTTAGTTGTGCACTTTGTTTTGCTGAGTATTGGTTAAATAAGATCATGCCATGTAGCATCATCTGATTAAATGAGATCATGCCATGTAGCATCATCTTAGGAACTCGAGGATCTTTAGAATTTTAGTTTTATTTGATTGTTCTCATGCTTCCATATTGATGACATGCATCACAATATTGACTCTTTGTAGGTTCATTACATTTTGAATAAATGGCTAAGTCCTTTTTCCTATGTCATGTGCCTGAGTGAATGGGATGATGCCACATGGAACCATATGAGGACTCCAGAGGGTCATTATATTTTAGAGAAATGGCTAAGTCAAAATGTAACCATAGGCCTGAGTGAATTGGATTTGACACTAAACACAATATAGGGATATAGAGACTCAGAAAAAATCTAATTAAAAGCTATGACAAAAAATTCTAAGCAAAACATTAATAATTTAATATCAAATTTGAAATCAAAAATTGAATAAGCCTTAAATAAAGCCCAAAATAGACTAAGTAAAGAGTTCAAAGACCTAGAATAAATTACTGACTTAGACCAATAAGGTTGATTCTGAATATGAATAATTAGTTCAATTGTCAAATGTGAATATTAATTAGCCCAATAAAATCAAAATTTGAATCATATTTTTACAAACAAACATCACATAAAATCATGAATTTTCTCAATAATTGAGCCTAAGACCAATGAAATAAATTATTTTAAAGAGGCCCCTATTGATTTATCATTCTACGAAAGGTCATGATATAAAAATTAAAAATTAAAGCACAAACCTTCTGAAGTGAGATTTTTTGAAAGATTAATGAGCAATACAAACCATTTCTCAAACATTAAAACTAGATGATTAAAGACCATGAAGGCATCCCTTTACTTTGATTTAAACTAAGAGACATGAATCAATTTCACTTAGATGTTATTTTGAATGCAAGCCTAAATTATTTAAGGAGACACTTCAATAGACCAATTTTATTAGTTTAAATTTTTAGGTAAAGGATGATTAAAACATTTAAAGAAAATGGCCAAGTAAAGTTAGATCAATTTTAGTCCAAACATTTAGATTATTACAGTTCAAAATATGATGTGCAATAAAATGATACATCATTTAGACTAAAGATTAAGATGAGAATATAATTAGCATATTTTGAAGATAAGTAACATTGAGAAATAGGACCACACAAATAAGTAAGAATAGAGAACAAAAGTAAACATGTGAAATCAAGAGGTGCCTCATCTAAAGAATTTAGGATGGTGTGTATTGGCCACCATAGTATATATATATATATATATATATATATATATATATATATATATATATATATATATATATATATATATATATTCCTTGGTCTAAGTTAAGACTATTACTTAATACATTTAAATTTACTAATAATTAATTTAGATAAAATAATACTCAAATTTAGATGTACACTTACTCATCAATTATAATTAGTTATATATAATTCAAAGTATGTACAAAGATATCGATAACTATATAACTTTGAATTTATCAATTAAAAAAATGGTTTTAATAAATTAATAAAATTTCATAAAAAATAATAAATTTAAAATAATTTCTTAATTATTTTTTTAATATATTATAAGATTATCATTTAGAACATTCAAGTTGGCTAATAAAGAAAAATATAAATTTATGTATAATTAATTCTTAGTTCACATATTTATAAATAATAAAACTATCACTTAATATATTCTAATTGATTGATAATTGAAAGAAATAAAAAAATATATAATGTCCCCTTAATCAAAGGTAAGACTATCATTTAGTGCATACAAATTTACTAATAATCAAAATAAATAAATAAATATATATTGTGGCTCTTTAGTCAACCTTTTTTAATACATGACAAGTCTTTCACTTATTGCTTTCAAGTTCACTGATTTTTTATTTTTATTTTTTTAAATAATAAGAATTAATGTTGGAGAGGGGGTGTTTGTATGTGCAAGATAATTAGGTATGTGGGTAATAACAATAATAGTATTAGATAATATTGTTCTAATTTTATAAGTATGTGTTATAATAAAATAAAATAAAAGTTTTATAGTGGTTATATTTATATTTGTATTGAAATTTGTTTATGGGTGAATTTGTATGTAAATTTGTAATATAAGTTGAATGTAAAAAAATAGTATAAAATAAAAATATAATATAATATCATTTTAAAAAATCTTTTACAATTAAATATTTTTTTATTGAATTGTAAAGAATTGATATAATTAAATCTACTTTATATATATGTATTAAATAGGGTAAGTGTTCTTTCTGTGATTTTTCAACGATTATCTTAATCAAATCATACAATTAAATTGTTCAACCTTGATAATACTTATTTATAATATTTAATAAAAATTATTGTAAAATTTTCTCTTAGTAAAAATTTATGCAATCTCATTAATATATATATATATATATATATATATATATATATATATATATATATATATATATATATATATAATATTTCAAAAATATAAAAACCTTAAAAGAGGGAAATAAAATTAATACAAACTTTAGAAAAATTAATATGGTCTAAACAAGTGTGCATAAAAAGTTGATTCGGAAATTAGGCATGTAATGTTTTTATGTATCCTTATTGGATACTTTTATAAATAGTATATCAATTTAATCTTTAATTATTTAAAATGTAATTTTATTTTAAGTCTGATTACTTATATATTCTATCACAAGGAGAAGAGTGTCGTTACCATTGCATAGTAATAATTGTGTTGGTATTCGAAAAGGGCTATAAAATCACAAAGTATATTTGTATGATATATTTTTGACTTGAATTATTTTGTATATCGTATATATTTTTTAATGTATTCAATACATATATGTATATCAATATTTTACAAAATGTAAATAGTATTTTTATTTTTTGTAATGAAAGGTTAGGATATGAAGGGATAGAGCTTTTGTAAGTTTTATAAATAGTACTTAATTGGATTGGATAAAATTTTCAAATTAATAAATATTTACATAAAGATTTGATAATGGTTCTTCTAAATGTCTACACTGTAGAGAGGATTACAAAGTAAGTTAGTCAAGCATTAGTTCATAAAGAATGAAAAATATTTAAAAAATTAACTAACTAAGCCTATCTATTCCTATGGGAATTACAAAGGATAGAAAGAAACAAATGAAAGAAAGAAACATCATATTACCTTCCCAAATAGATTCACCATACCCATGTGGCTCAAAAGCATTTTCTCCCTTGATCAAGCATCCTTGTCTTTGTCAACAATGGTGGTAAACTCCTCCAATGTCTCAAGAACACTCCATAAAACCTAGGCTCATGATTCCAAATCACTAAACTAGCCTAACAATGAAGCTTGCAAACAAAATCAATAGTCTATTGCAAATGATTGTAGAAATAATTTAACATTATAACTTTGTAATATTCAAGCTTCTTATTCATGTCTATGGCCTCTCTATTTATAGATTTTTGAGATTGGTTAGGATCAACCATGACCATCCATCTCAAGATTGAGATGTATAGCCATGGATAATCTTGATATTTAGAAATAAATCCATAATTATTTTCATCATGACCTTGGAAAAGGGCACCGAAGAGGCATGGGAGGCATTAACTAGGCATGGGTCACCCATAATCTTGATATTTGTGGCATTTATGGCCTAGGGATGTCTTCCCAAAAAATGATGTCACCTGATGATTTAACTAATAGGAATCAATTTAAAAAAAAAAAATTCAATAACTCTCATGGAAAATCCACTTAATCTCTTAATTTGGATTAATTAGCCTTAAACAAGGTTAATCAACATTTGTACAATTATATAAAAATTGGCCCTCAATTAATCAAAATGATCAAAAAGTCATATTACTGGGTCATAATTTGACTGGAGAGGAATTAGAGAGTAATGTTAGATGTGTTGGATCTATATTCCCATTTAGCATGTTGCCAACACCAAATAACAAAGGTACGTGATGTGCACCAATGAATTAGAAGAAAAGAGTGATCCAGATCACTAAATGATGAAATTGTCATTTTGACTCAAAATGATCTGATCAAAATTATACTATAGTGTTATGGATTTCCCTATTTAGGGATAATTTGACCTAAACTAACACTTGTAAGTGAAAATTTCAAACTATTTAGGGTGTTTTATGGATTTTGACCTAAAATGTGCTTTTGAGTGCAATTCGAATAAGATTGACAATTTCAACACAAATAGTGTTAGGAATTGGATGTCTACATACACTTGTTCCTATGTGAAATTATGTTCTATTTTATCTTAATCATTTAATCATATAACATAATTTATGTTATCTATAATTAAGATTGTGGTTCATGTTAATAAATATATAATTATATTCTGAGTTTGTATTCAAACTATCAAATGAGTTTACTTGATTATATTTTGTCCCATTTCACACAAATAATATAAATTATCATGTTTTGATGGGTTTTTTTTGGAAACCTCTACTAAAAATGGCGTAGTAAGCATGTAATATTTTGAAACATGTTGATATGGTTGCTGAGAAAAAGAGATTTGGAAAAATGGTTAGATAAGAGAATTCATAATTTAGTAGAAGAAGTAAATAGGATAGTAAGATCTATGAGAGAAGTTATTCATGAACATATATATAGTGAAATATATGAAATATTTTGGTGTAATTTACTTGGATTACTAACTACATGGTTGTCAAGACTTGAATATTATTGATTTTAATTGAGAGAGACATAACTCTTAGTTTGGACAAAGGAGAAAATAGAAAACTTATGAAATTTAGATACTGATTGGACTCATGCAATAGATAATTAGATAAATACTACCATTGATAGATATATCACTAAATTTTATGTGTAAGGATACATTGCATTTGAGGCTATACATGATCTTTTTGTGAGGGGAATTAGAAGAATTTTTTTGCAATGACTACCTACTCTCATCAAAATTTTGGTTGTAGAAAATGCCATGATGCCTACTCCTACCAACATGTAATAATCCCTTTAGGAATTATGGGATATGTGCAAGAAATAAGTTAATGACGAGGAACTAAATGAATAAACTTAAAACATGAACCCATAAGATGGAGGATGCAGAGAAACAACATAAGAATGGAATTTTGGGGCTAGAAAGAGTAGATGAAATACACAGAATAACCCAAAAGTAGCTATGATTAGGGGTAAACTAGAGAATGTAGAAGATAAATAAGGAATGTGAATATAGAGAGGCACTATGGATTATGGAGATTTTATAAATAAGGAAATAGGAGGATTTGATAGAGAAGGAACCATAGGGAGCACATACATGGATAGAGATTGGGTGAAGAGTTTAGAATATATTGAAGAGATCAAAGAGAAAGAGAAGGGAAAGGTAGAAGGAGAATAATTAGATTAGTTAGAAACTAGTTTTAAGTTATAATTATAAGGGAGAATATTATTTGAAGAAGATAAAGAATAATATACTTAAGAATTTATGTTAAGTCATAGGATTAAAGTAGGTTCAAGTTTAACTCAAAAGAGTCATAGACAAAGATCATTCATTTTAGGAGTACACATCCTCTATTCCTAATTTATTATTAGAAAGAAGAATACAAATTATAGAAACTATTAGAGGTAATAATTGGTTTGATTTTTTTGAAAATATGTTTGGTAAACTCAACGAGGATACTAAGAAATTATTAAATTAGAAGAGTTTGAGTGATGTCAGTTTTTAAGTTACAACAAGATTTAAGACACCACTGAAGTCTAGTTCATAGTAATAAGTGGTTATAAGTGTGAGTGCAAAAAACATGTCTCTCAATGCATGAATCTTTATCACCTGGACATTATATTGTTAGGGTGTGGAGCTAAAAGCTTCACCAAGGAGCACACTTATCAGTTTCGGGTCTACACAGACACCGATGTCGGTCAGGAGCGACCGACGTCGGTCAGGAGAATTTACAGAGATGCCGACGTCAGCAGTGGGTCGGCCGACGACAGTCACAGGCAAGCAGCAGGAACCGACGTCGGTTACCTGCATGTCCAAAAAGCTATTTCCGTGGACAGAAGCGAGTGTTTGCATAATGAGTTTGAGTTGTAGTCTCAAGCTCGCGTCTCTATTATTAGCAATACTATTTTTAGAGCCCTTGTTCAAGTGGTTTAACTGTCTGTTGGAAGTGCATGCTCAAGTCTCCTAATTCTATATGTAGAATTAGATCTTCCTAGCTTATTGTAGTTATTGTGAATTATTGTAATTTATTGTGTGTGAAGAACAGTACAGAATTGAATCAATCCAGGCTTGTTAGAGTTGATTGTTCTTGAGAGAGAGAGCTCTTGAGGAATAGAGATCTAGTGAGAGATCTTATACATCTAGGAGAGGTGTGGAAGAAAGAAGTTTCTTCAATTGTATTCCTTTTGTAAAGAGTTTGTTAATACAAGTTTTCAGGGTGGTTTCTTGTATCTCTTGTTCTTGCTATTATCTCATTCTAATTACTTGTCAATCTGATTTAATTCCGTGTTTATTGCTTTTCACAAGTGTAATCTATTGTTGGTTGATCCCCAACAAGTGGTATCAGAGCTAGGTTGCAGGTTCAGAGCTTGATATCAAACAAGTGGTATCAGAGCTCAGGTTCACTAACAGGTGGTCCAGATCTATGTAGTGTGTTTTGATTACAGGTTCTCACAGGGGTTTCTGCAGGGATTTCTGTTTGAGTGGGAGAAGCAATGGTAGATGAAAGTAAACTGAGAATGGAAAAGTTCAATGGCAAAAATTACCAACATTGGAGAATGCAGATAGAGGATTATATGTATCAGAAAGATCTCTACTTACCGTTAGGTGGGGTTGTAAAGAAGCCCAAAGACATGGAGGATGAAGAATGGGAAGTTCTTGACAGAAAGGCTCTGGGGTCTATAAGACTGAGTCTAGCATCCACTGTGATATCCAATTTATCACAGGCAAAGTCTACGATAGAGTTGATGACTATGTTAGCAAATTTGTATGAAAAACCCTCAGCTTCTAATAAGGTATATCTTATGAAGCAATTATTCAATCTGCATATGCAAGAAGGTGGATCTGTTTCTACTCATCTAAATGATTTCAATGGAATTGTGAATCAATTAAGTTCAGTCAATATAGTGTTTGATGATGAAATAAAAGCTCTTTTAATATTATGTTCTTTGCTTGAAAACTGGCATGGCTTAGTAATGGCAGTAAGTAATACTGCATCTGCATCAAATATTTTGAAAGTAGAGGATGTTGTTGGTGTTATCTTGAATGAGGAAATATGCAGGAAAAGCACAGAAGAAACATCTGGGAACGCTTTAAGTTTTGAGAGCAGGGGAAGGAAAAAAGAGAAGAGCAAGAAAGGTAGATCAAGATCCAAGTCTAAGGGGAAACGCAGATCTAAATCTAGAAATGGCAGAAGGCCACAATGCTGGAATTATGGAAAGATGGGGCACATAAGCAGAGATTGTTGGTCAAAGCCTAAGGAGGACAATCAGCACGAAGGAAAGGAAGAAGCCAAGGTTGCATGTATTACACAAGATGCTTTAATTTTCTCTCTGCATAATAATATAAAATCTTGGGTATTAGATTCTGGTGCATCTTTTCATGCTACCCCTAACAGGAAATATTTTAGTGACTATATCCATGGAGATTTTGGAATAGTGTATCTAGGGGACGATGAACCCTGTAAAATAATTGGCAAAGGCAAAGTGCAGCTGAAGATGCAGAATAACAACACATGGGTGTTGAGAGATGTGATGCATGTTCCTAGCTTGAAGAGAAATTTGATCTCTGCAAGAAAGTTAGGGGATGAGGTTTGTACAGTAACTCTCACAACAGAATCTTGGAAGGTGACCAAGGGTGCACTTGTTATGGCCAGAGGTAAGAGAGAAGGTACTCTCTATTTGTGTAATTGTGTTACTAACAAATCTCCTTCTGTATTATCTACTTCAGATGTGGATGCTAAATTGTGGCACTCAAGGCTTGGCCACATGAGTGAGAAGGGGATGTCAATCCTTAAGTCCAAAGGTATGCTTTCAGATTTAAAAGGCATAGATCTAGAGTTTTGTGAGCACTGTGTATTTGGAAAACAGAAAAGGGTTAGTTTTCTCAAGACTGGGTCTACTAAGAAGAGGCATAAGTTGGAGCTTGTTCACACAGACGTGTGGGGACCGGCTCAGGTTGCTTCCATTGGAGGATCACAGTACTATGTATCTTTCATAGACGATGCTACAAGGAAGGTATGGATCTATTGTATTAGGATAAAATCTGATGTATTTGAGACTTTTAAGATTTGGAAAGCTATGGTTGAGAATGAAATAGGTAAAAGATTAAAGTGCCTGAGATCTGACAATGGCGGTGAGTTCTGCAGTCATAAGTTTAGAGATTATTGTTACATGCATGGAATCCACAGGCAAAGGATGGTTCCAAGGACACCTCAGCAGAATGGAATTGTTGAAAGGATGAATAGGACAATAATGGAGCGTGCAAGATGTATGAGATTGCATGCTGGTTTGCCCTTACAGTTTTGGGCACAAGCTGTTGACACTGCAGTATACCTGATTAACAGAGGACCCTCTACAGCTCTGCATGGTGGTATTCCAGAAGAGGCATGGACAGGTAAAAAGGTTGATCTCTCATATCTCAAAGTTTTTGGTTGTGAAGCCTTTGTGCACATAGATAAAGAAAATAGAAAGAAGCTTGATGCTAAGTCTATGAGGTGCACGTTTATTGGCTATGGCTCAGATGATTTTGGTTACAGATTGTGGAATCTAGAAACTAACAAGGCAATCAGGAGCCGTGATGTTGTCTTCAATGAAAGAGTGATGTATTGTGATCAGCTAAGGAAGCTGAATCAATCTGAGCAGAGCAATGGTGAATTGGATGAAGTAAAGGTCCAATATGAGCTCGCGAGAAAAAGAAATAATCACTTGCAGGAAAACACAGAGACCGACGTCGGAAGGTTAGGAACCGGCGTCGGCAATACAGAAACCGGCGTCGGCCGTACAGAGACCGACGTCGGCAGGACAGACACCGAGGTTGGTCAAGCAGAACTGACGTCGGCCAGTAACAGGTCTGGAGGTGACTGAGGTCGGTCACTGTCAGAGAATTTGGGTAGACAGTGTGTTGTGAACGAGTCTCAGACACCCATCAAGAGGTCAAAAAGGGTGAGTAAGCCTCCAATTAGATATTCTCCTTCTTTATTTTATTTATTGCTAACTGATGGTGGAGAACCAGAGAGTTTTGAAGAAGCAATATAGGTGGAGTCCAAGAGTCAGTGGGAGCATGGCATGGTTGAGGAGTTGGAGTCCTTAAGAGAGAACCAAACATGGGATTTGGTTGAATTGCCAGCTGGTAAGAGAACACTCAAGAACAGATGGACCTACAGGTTGAAAGAAGGTGAGAATGGACAGATGAGATATAAGGCTAGATTGGTAGTGAAAGGATTTGCACAAAAGCTAGGTATTGACTTTGGTGAGATTTTTTCTCCTGTTGTTAAGATGACTTCTATAAGGGTTGTATTGTCTTTGGTCGCTTTTGAAGATTTGCATCTTGAGCAGCTAGATGTTAAGACAATGTTTCTTCATGGAGATTTGGATGAGGAAATTTATATGGAACAACCAGAAGGATTTGAAGTCAAGGGTAAGGAGAAGTTAGTGTGCAGATTGAAGAAAAGCTTGTATGGCCTCAAGCAAGCTCCTAGGCAATGGTATTTAAAATTTGACAGGTTTATGACTGAGCATGGCTACAGTAGGTGTCAATCTGACCATTGTGTGTATTTTAAGAGATTTGATAATGGTAGATATATTATTCTATTGCTGTATGTAGATGATATGCTGGTTGCAGGATCACACATGCAGGATATCTCTGAGCTTAAGGTGAAATTAGCTCAAACATTTGCTATGAAGGATTTGGGAGCAGCAAAGAAAATCCTTGGCATGAGCATTAAGAGAGATAGGAAAAATCACAGGTTGATATTGTCTCAAGAAGATTATGTGGACAAGGTGTTGAAATGGTTCAATATGCAAGATGCTAAACCGGTAAGCACACCTTTGGCTGGACATTTTAAGTTGTGTAAAGAACAATGTCCTAATTCATATGAAGAGGTAGAGTACATGAGTAAAGTTCCATATTCTTCCGCGGTAGGGAGTTTAATGTATGCAATGGTGTGTACTAGACCAGATATTGCCAAAGCAGTGGGAGTTGTAAGTAAGTATATGGCCAATCCAGGAAAGGAACATTGGAAAGCAGTTCAGTGGATCCTTAGATATATGAGAGGAACCAGCAGTAGGCACTTGTGCTATAGAGGTTCAGATACTTCTCTACATGGTTATGTAGACTCAGATATGGCAGGTGATTTGGATGGCAGGAGGAACACTACAGGTTATCTTTTCACTGTAGGTGGAACGGCGGTTAGCTGGATATCTAAGTTGCAGAAGGTTGTTGCCTTGTCAACTACAGAAGCAGAGTATATTGCAGCCACAGAAGCTAGCAAAGAGATGATATGGATGACACGGTTCATGGAAGAGCTTGGAAGGGAGCATGGAAGTTGCAGATTATATAGTGACAGTCAGAGTGCAATCCATTTGGCTAAGAATTCAGCCTTTCATTCAAGAATAAAGCACATACAGCTAAGGTATCACTTCATATGACAGGTATTGGAAGATGGTGAGTTGAAGCTGGAGAAGATCCATACAGATAGTAATCCTGCTAATATGTTAACCAAGCCAGTTACAAAGGAGAAGTTGAATTTTCATTCAACTTCTGTTGGTCTTCATGATTGAGCTGAAGATGGAGGAGCTAGAAGATGTTGCTGTACAGGTACTGGTGCATCTGTTTATCTCCAAGTGGGAGATTGTTAGGGTGTGGAGCTAAAAGCTTCACCAAGGAGCACACTTATCAGTTTTGGGTCTACACAGACACCGGTGTCAGTCAGGAGCGATCGATGTCGGTCAGGAGCAGTTGCAGAGACACCGACGTCGGCAGTGGGTCGGCCGATGGCTGTCACAGGCAAGCAACAGGAACCGACGTCGGTTACCTGCATGTCCAAAAAGCTATTTCCGTGGACAGAAGCGAGTGTTTGCATGATGAGTTTGAGTTATAGTCTCAAGCTCACGTCTCTATTATTAGCAATACTATTTTTAGAGCCCTTGTTCAAGTGGTTTAACTGTCTGTTGGAAGTGCATGCTCAAGTCTCCTAATTCTATATGTAGAATTAGATCTTCCTAGCTTATTGTAGTTATTGTGAATTATTGTAATTCATTGTGTGTGAAGAACAGTACATAATTGAATCAATCCAGGCTTGTTGG
Source organism: Torreya grandis (assembly GCA_037957365.1). Taxonomy (NCBI): domain Eukaryota; kingdom Viridiplantae; phylum Streptophyta; class Pinopsida; order Cupressales; family Taxaceae; genus Torreya; species Torreya grandis. The sequence continues at coordinate 218,789 of JARHVA010001930.1, forward strand.
AGTTGATTGTTCTTGAGAGAGAGAGCTCTTGAGGAATAAAGATCTAGTGAGAGATCTTATACATCTAGGAGAGGTGTGGAAAAAAGAAGTTTCTTCAATTGTATTCCTTTTGTAAAGAGTTTGTTAATACAAGTTTTTAGGGTGGTTTCTTGTATCTCTTGTTCTTGCTATTATCTCATTCTAATTACTTGTCAATCTGATTTAATTCCGCGTTTATTGCTTTTCACAAGTGTAATCTATTGTTGGTTGATCCCCAAAATATATGATTGGTATTTAGACCATGAATAGGACTTGTTAACTTTCAAAATGAAATGGTAGGTTAAGGGGGTAAATAATTATGATGCAAAAAAGTGTGAGTTTATTATATCATTAATAATATGATCTTTTGAATTCATGTACAAAAGAAATGCTTATTAATTGAAGTTTTATAAGGTGAAATAATAGTTGATAGGAGAATTCAAAATGAATAAATGCACAAGCCACACCATCCAAGACTTAAAATAAATCCAAATAAATCACATGAGTTTGTATGTGATTATGATAATAGATTATCTAATGTAATGAATCGAGTCAACAATATATTTTAAGACATAGATAAACTAGTTTGTAGAGGCTCTACAACTGTAGATTAGGTTTTCCATTGTGAAAAATCAATTTCTCAACAAAATTGATGCTCGATTAGTTATACTTTAGGTAAAACAAATTGAGGACTATGGAGACACTCCACATCTTATCATCAAAACTAATGTGTAGATAAATGCTAATTTGTAAAAAATGGATGGGATCCATGAATTTAATAGACCTAAACTCATCCTGTTGTGTATGGTGTGTGGGAAAAAAGGGCACATAGGAATGATTGCTCAAAATTCAAAGCTAAATTTTGAGAGATTTAAGAGTTATAGGACATTCATGTATAAAATGTCATCTATTATAAAAGTACACTTAGCGTCCATATAACTTCTACTATAATTTTTTAAGTTACATAATCACGATGATAACATTTGTCAAGTTTTACAAGAATTGAAGGAAGACATCACCAATAATGTCTTCATGGTAATGGTAAAATAGATTCCTTTTATGAATTTAATATTCCAATCTTGGATGTAGAAATAAGCAGTGTGATTCTAGATGTTTTGGGATAGATTCCATCATCACCTTAATATTAGTTGTAAGGTCTAGTAGGCTGAACACCACATTCTCCAAAATATTAAACATCATAGACTCCTTCATCCCCTCAATATAAAATACCTTGGAATCTTGCTATACCCAAACCGTAATAATTCATATGGGTTCCATATTTTCCCAAATGACCATACAAAGGATATGATACACAACAACAACAAGGTTTGGGTTTCCCAAAAAATCAAGGGGGATTTGATGGTCAATAGACATAAGGTTGGGGTTTTTGATATAAATAATAGGAATTAAGATGAGTGTATCATGGTGGATATTAGTGAAAAAATCATAGACAAGATGAACAACATGGTTTTCAACCAATTATTTATTATTTGTGTGGAGAGTACAACCACTTTCCATAAAATTGTCCAACTAATCCTCAATGATAGGTTTATTAAATTTATTTTAGGGTCTTGGGACAACATCACATTAGATATTATTTGGTATTATCTAGGGACATGGAAGGTATGTCACTCAAGATCTGAATTAAAAACCCTATAGGCCTCTATTGGAGAGACATTAAGAATGTTAATACCATGATGGAGAAGTCATGACGAGGGAAGGGGCTCAACAGTTTGGGAGATGTCTTGAAATATATTACGTAAGAGAGAAGAGACACCTTATCACCCAAAAGGAGGAGGAGGTGGTGAATAACATGCAATAAAAATAAGAGGAATGAACACTGATCAATATTTAGTAGGATTAAACCTTTCATCATCGAGAATAATTATTCACCAATGAGCACCTTAGGTGAACTAATAGGGACCTACAAAGAGACAACTAAATCTTTGTTAGAGGGATTTTCATTAGCATATATCGCTACTTAGGGATATGGGTTATCTTGCAAGGTATGAAACTCACCTTCATATACATAGTGAAACACACAAAATGTTTCTCATACAATGGCCTACATGGTAGTGGTCTAGGGATAACCAAGGATCATGTTGTATGAGAGATCTAGGTCTAATACACAAATATCAATCCTAATTGACTTGGGTATGAACTTGACCTAAATATTCACATTACCCACTAACACAACCATATCATTTTTAAAACTAACATAGTTACGGTGAGAGTCATGAAGCTTCCTTCACTGAATGCCCATCTCATTAAACACCTGTAATGGCATGTTGTTAAACATGATAATAGCAAGCCAAATTTTAATATAAAGTAGAAACATATACCTATTTTTGAGAATAGATGCAACTAGAAATGAGGAAGGGTTAAAGGACAATATAGGAGGATGAGGATGATAGGGGATGTTGGAGTTAAAAAAAAAGCCCATGCCATATCATATATGCCCTCATAATATAGACCAAGATCATCAAAAATAAGTTTGCTTTGCTAGGGGGAAAGGTGAAGAAGGTCCCATATGGAGATTCCAACAGAAAGGGACTACAACTCCTTTATAAATAATACAAACATTGTCTAGCCTGGTGAGGGATATTAAGCCAAAATTCAAATCTTACTTTGGGCTTTCCCATTCTCATGGTTAGGGATATAATCCCTACATTTCTGCTTGGTTAGGAGGAATGATAATCAACATCATCAGAGGTGTCCATGAATTACCCTAGAAATCGTGAGAGATATCTCCCTTATTACATGATTAATGATGTGAAAACACTAGAACAACACATTACATATTCTAAGTTATCCCTTAGATTTCTTAATGTAGCACATGAAAATATTGCCTATAAGTTCTTCCCATTCACATTAAAAGGTATCATTTATGATTGGTTCCTCAAAATAGTTTAAAAATCAATGAACACTTGGATTTTTTTCATACCACTTTCTTAGCCTAGTTATTCTAAGTTATTGATCCCAATGTCTTATATCAGTAGTTTTATTATCTCAAAAGGGAAATAAATGACTTAATCAAAACATTTAGTGATAGATTCAAAAGGATATATAATAGATTCACGTTGATGTATAGGGCTATCCTATCATTATCTAGTGATATGTACAAGACCATACTAGATCTTATGAGCATTGTATTTGTTAGAAGAGATACAATATTAAATGAGATACTTGTGACCTATGATAAAATCATTAATTTGGATCAAAGACTTTATCCACATTGTCACATTTTCCATACCATTTCTAATGTCAATCATAATGTTCCTATGTTGCATCCTATACCAATAAAAATTAGTTGCCCTTGAGACGTGCTACTCCAAACCAAAATTTGCATTTCCTCAACACTCAACCAATATAACCAAAAAACATTAGAGCCTAGATTTGGTTCTAGATATTAATAATGCCCAACAATTATCTTAATCTTTAGCTAAAAAATGAGTTGGAAAATATTTTATGCATGCTACACAAGATTAGTAATGACTTATTCAGTTTGAAAATTTGAGTGGGAAATTATTTCGAGGAAAACTTTGGGACAAATTACACTTATCATATATGTAATTTCCCACAAAATTGATCTAATAATGTATAATATTCCCTAAATAATTTGAATGAAATTAACATATGTAAATTATCCTTGCCTGATTGGTTTAAAGATCTTGCCACAACCCAACATGGAGAGTTAGTCTGTGTCAAAATTTACAATGCTTTTAAGATATTTTATAAATAAATGAAAGGATATGAGGTAATCCAAAATGATCAAAACACAACTAGCATATCCAACACACCTAGTACACCCAATAAATCACTGTCACGTGTAGATACTTAAATTTGGTATCAAATATTTGATAATTTTAGTTTTGGCCCACTTTTACTTTAATGGAATTGGACATTTAAATCTATCCTATTTTTCTACCTCACTCTATCCTAATTACTTGTATGGCCTATCCCTTTCTAAGTTACTATTTCAAACCTACATAAATGTTCTTAATTTTTAAAAACCTCTCTAAAAATATATATGGACATTGAAATTTATAAAATCAAGTGTTATCCTTCCTAGTACATATTAAACTTGTACAGGTCATGATCAAATATTTGATATTATTTTTATGGGTCGATCATATCATTTCCATTAGAAACATTTTTTTTCAAATTTAATCCCTCATTTATAGTTGCTCCATATTTTTGAGATAGGTAGCATGAGGTTTTACCCATTTGGATTGCTATAAATGTACCTCTAAGTCATTTATTCTACTACTTGGTAATCACTTGGCAATTTCAATAGTGAATCAAACTTATATTATTGTGCATTGGGCAAAGCTTCCATATTATTTTTAATTTTTATTCTATTTTCTTGAGTCAACCTTTATCCAATTCATGAAATAATTTTATCTAAGTCAAGTAAAACATTATCAAGTATTCAAGTCATCTCTAGATCTATACATGTAGCAAAAGGAGAACAATTGCACTGAACACTCTAAGTGGAATAAGTAAGTGGGATTGAATTTAATCCTTGAATTATTGAATACATAGGCATGGTTCAATCATCACATGGGTGATTGGAATCATCATAGCCCATTACATTCCCCCCTTCTTTTATAGATTTTCAACTATCACAAACTCTGACGGGGTTTCAACCTTGAAGAATTCATTTACAAGTCATTTGTGTACATCCAAAGGCAAAATTAATAAACTCAATCATATTTTAAATAGGTACAAGTGATTATGCCATCCATTTATTATTTTTTCACATAGGTCAAGATTGACCCACAAAGGATAGTAACGATAATTGATCCTGATTATTTCTAGTCATTTCTAACCCAAAATAGTGATAATTCATGTTTTGATTACATGCACATAATCATATATTTTATTTTATTAATTCCATTAATCTCTCAGTTAGGCATAATAAGTCTAGAGATAGTAGTCATCTAAATCCTCTTTTTATTTCATAGTTATGTTCTTTTATTCATTCAAGTTTTGTTCACTAGTTTTTTTACTTTCATTCTACTAGTTACGAGTTATTTTACATCATTTAATAATTTATATTCATTTTATATTAATTAAAGTTAATAAACCAATTAATTTGAAATTATGATAAATCATATTGCTGAAATTGAACCTTTGATTTCAAATCTTTGCTTTCTGATTTTCAATTGGGTTTCCTCTATTAGGGTTATTATTTAATTCTATTATTATTTTTTATATTAAAATGGATCTATTTTCAATTATTAGAGATTTTTCTTAGTCATATTAAGATCAATAAAAACCTATTTTTCCTTCAAAATACTATATGATTTTTTTTAAAAAAAATAAATAAAATTTACTAGTTTTAGTAAATTTGGACTAGGGGACAAATAATGTATCTATATTCAAATTAAATTCTATGTTTCATCTATCTAGTTATTTTAATCAAAACTATCTCTTAGATTTATAATATACCTAAAAGATTTGTTGGAGTGGTTACTTATTTATTGTGAACATCATATAATGGTTATACGGGTTATTATTAGTGTATATATTATAATTCAAGTAATGATTATTCAAATTGCATGGTGTTGGTTAGAAAAATTTAATTTATTTCATAAACATGCAAAAAATAAGGAAATGCTAATGTCCAAAAAAAATAGTCATAATCCATCTTATATGTTGATGGAATCCCAAATGACTCATCCTATAGTGAAAAATGAAGTTAACTAACATATTTTTCTTCAACCCATTCCACCTCCCACAAATCTTATTGATTATGTGTGTATACATATTCAATCAAAAGTACATAAGACTTGTCCTTGTGAAGGCCTTCAAAACTAAATAATCACTATGAGATCATCCATATAAGAGTTCTAAAAATAAAAACAATATTTTATTTCAAGGATCACATCTCTTGAAAAAAGATCACATAAAAAAAAAATATACAATATGCTATTGTTAATCATATATCTTCATCTCAATCCACATATATTGTACCTTAAAAAAATCCACACACACACACACACACACACTTATAAACAAATATAAATAAATAATTTAATATGGTAACTTTTTTATAATATAAATATATATTTACATTACAATTAATGATTAATAATGTTTGAAGAGTATTCTTGTAATGTATTTCTCAATTAACTAGGGTGCCATGTGCCAAGTCTATGTGATGGTTGAAAAAGAAAATATTTTAGAAGAGGATAAAAAAATAATGTGAAGATGAAAACACACATTTATAAACTTGTAGATAAATACAACTTTATTATTTGCACTTTGTTTTTTGGTTAGGTCACAATTCATCCTTACAACAAAATTTGAACAGGTTAAGAAGCAAAAGTATTAGAAAATGCTCAATCCTTAAATGTCTTCTTAAATTTTAAAAAAAAAGTCCTCTTAAACTTTCCAAATTTAATAATAAACAAGAAATTCCATCTATATTTAACTGAAACAAGATTTTTTAAATTAAAATTTTAATAATAAATGATTATTTATTTTACACAATCATATGGTCAATAAAATAGATTCAGTTATTTTCTTATCAATAATTGTAAAATAAATTTTATTATTTTTTAATAGCCGATGGTAAACAGCATAAAAGCACGACATGCTTTTGAAAATTAAAAAATGAAAATGAAGTTGAAATGAAAAATAAAAAAATAAAATGAAGTTGAAATAATAGGAGGAAATGTCATTATAGGTAAGGGAAAAAAAATCAATTAACCTCTTGTGACCATGAATTTTTACACACTTCGCCTGAATTCACAATAAAACGAATCGATCAACTATTCCACACAAACCCTTAAATTTCCTACGTAGATGTCTGAGCATGCGAGTTAATAGACCCCGCGACTATAGATGCAAGTGATTATTGACCTATGATCTTCTAACGTCCTGATGTGAAGTGACCCCATCGATCCGTGCGATAAGATCCTAACTTCTTGAAAGTATGGAACCTCCAACCAAAAGGCGGCGATTTTCAGGGGTTTTGCTTCCATTTGCTCGTGAACCCTGACGTGTGTTCTGAGGCTCTGTTGTGAATGGTAGATCTGAGGCATGGCGAGGGAACGAGACACTACCGCTGCGACTATACCAAAAATTTACATGCTTTATACTTTCCTTTATGTAAACACAATTAAATTGTGGAGGGTGTAGATCCAATCCAAATAGTTTGGATTAAATCTACGGTTATTTCGGTTATAGTGAAAGAAGAATTATATTGAAAGAAGAGCTTATACAAAGTTGATTGTTGCAAAAGTAGTGTATATAAACAGTGGATAAGATTTAAAGAACTATCATAATCCACACAATAATGAAAGCCATGTATCTTTATTGACTTAGGTAACATAGAGTAAAATAAGTGGAGTGCATATTCCCTTGCAAAATAGGTATTAGATGAGGAAACAAACAACATTAACATTAAAGATGTGTTTGTGTTGCTTGGCAACACTGTTCGATGCATTTCAATGTATTGGCACAATCATTACAAAATAGATGAGGAAACAATGTTAGAGATTTGTTTGTGTTTGTAGGCAATATTGTTTCATACGTTTTAATGTATTAATGCAATCAATAAAAAATTGTTGTGGGTTTGGAATTATGTCCTCTGATACCAATGCTACGAGCTTTGCTTTCCCCACATAACTAACGAAATGTATCGTCATCGACTACACAAAATACAATTTAATGTTAAAATACCTGAAAATAAAATAAAATAGATAAATAAATGGATGAGAGTGGTGTGTAGTTGTACTCACAACAAAGTTTATTTGCGCTGTAAGAATAATGTAAGTAATAGGATTATCATTAAATTGAATCTCATCCACTGGCCCCTTTACATTAGAGAACCCCAACGTAGTGTTCATACTTATTTTACTTGAAGCATATGCCAACCACCACAATTTTAACACTCATTTTAATATGGAAATAAATAACATAAAATATTTATGATATAACTTATTAGACTAGTAGTTTCGTTTTGAGTCAATTTACATTGATTCACAAAAATATTTCTTATGAATATAAATGGTCTATTTTCCATTTATTACATTTAAATGATGCAATAAATACCAATATGAAAAGTAGATAATATAATAAATATTATTAAAAAAAGTAGATGATATAATGAATGTCAAGTAGACTATTCATATACATAAACAAATATGATCTTATGATCATAATTCAAAAAATATAATTTAAAATTATACAATTAAACATTAAAAATCATATTATACCAAAATTAGACTTATATAAAATATTGTGAGAAAAACATAAAGAAAAAAAAAACTATATAACAATTTTTATTAACATTGTGGACCATATTCTATGATTTAATATGAAGATGGTAGAAAATTTAATTCTAATGATGGAATATGTACACATTATTTTTTTAATTTTTATATTAGTTATGGACAAAGAAAATTTCTATGCTTTTAACATAAAATATGCATATCTACCTTAGTTGGCATGCATTTGCCTGTAGCAACTATCATGGAGGCCTCCAAGGATAGCTTCTTTATCTTAGAGATAAACGTTGTAGATCGACAGTATTGAAGAGGGTCATTGTAATCCATCATGGGTAATGGAAATATCCAAAAACTCAATTTGTTATCCCACTTTATTTTCGATGGATTTTCTATATTGCTATCCAAATCCTGTCAAATATTGTTTAAAAACTTATTTAACTAGTACAAGAAAACATAAGTTGCAATAAATAGTAATAAATAAAAAGTACAAGCTCCTTACTTTGAGCAAAGGAGAGTGTCGCATATTGACTGCAACTAATGCTCGAACACGTAAATTTAATGGAAGACCACAAGCAGCTCTGATTACGTCACCATTTTTAGCAATTTTCTCTTGAGCTTCCCCTATTTTATCTTTTGCTGAATCAATTGAGAAAGAATATATAGATAATGAAAAATTACAAATGGATAAATAAATGAAATGCTGGTATAAATGGATGTCTAAATTTTTTAAAAGAAATAAAAATTTATGTGAATGAGAAATTTAGTATATTCATGTGGAGAAAGAAAATAAGTAGGAAATTATTTAATAAGATTCAACCAACCTTTGAATATCATGAAACATGTTTAGATAGGGATTGAATTTAGAAAATAGTCATAGTTCACATAAGAATTAGTTTTCATAAATCGAAATGTGAGACATGTAGATAAGTGACCTCTAAAAAAAAGTGAGCAAATGATATTAAAATGATTAATAGAGATCAAGAAACACTTCATCTTAGAAGGTCAAACTTATAATAATATATGAGTTACTATGGAGAGTAGATGCTATATTAAAGCTAAGAAAAACATTTAAAGTTATGCTGACTCAATTTAATAGAAAAAAGAACAAACTTTTTCAAAAAATAAACCATCACTCAAATTATACACCATCAAATCATTAAAATAATTATTACAAAATATAATCCAATAAACAATTAATTCTCATAAATACAATTAAAATTATATTATTAAATTAAAAAATAAAAAATAAAAAATAAAAAAATAAAAAACTAAAATAAATAATAATTAATAAGTAAATAAAATAAAATAAAACACACATCCCAAAAAAATAAAAAATAAAATGATGGTTGTTATGATTATTGATTAATATCATGTTGCCTTCCGAGATAACACACCAATCCGGCAGAAAGTACTCCCATAATTACATCGTTCAGAGTCTGCCATGCAACAAAGCTTTATGAAATATGAAGTCTTAACATTCCACTGCAATTTAAGTATCACAACAACTCCTTATGAAATTAAAACCACAACAAACCATGAAGCAGGGATTCACTTACCCCATTAACTGCTTTTTTCACCAGGTAAATGTCATCCATATTGACCGGCACGTGAACCAGCCGTCGCTTTGAACATGTTGCCGCCATGTTACTGCTCTGAGATATTAAAGGACTTCTATCCCGCTTCCACAGTAGAGTGGCTACCAAGTTGAGAAGACTTAGAAATGTGAGCCACAGCACATAAACTCTTGTGAATATTTTCTTGCAACTTCTATATCTCTCTGGAATGGTGGCTACTACTAATGATTCAGGGTCATGGTGAGCAGTTGGCTGTGTAGAGTTTTGGAGAAGAGATAACATAGAAACAGAGTCTCCTAGTGAATGATGGATCCTGAAAACAATTGAGGCTGCTGCATCTCCTGATCGGGCATTCAAGACATGAACTTCCCACAGAGGCCTGCATGAGTCGAGAGGAGGAGCGCTCGCCAATGAAGCTGTGTATTCATTCACAAATTCTTCATTTTGTATAAAGGATGGAGTCAGGCATGGAACTATTACATGCTCTTCTATCACTACCTTGCTGAGACACCATTTCAGATTCTTGTGCTTGTCCTTAATCTGCACAAACACCATTTCAAAACAAATTTTAAACCAGACATACAAAAGTATATAGATTCACTCCATTAAACATAAGTTACCCAGCACATCGAAGAATAAAACAGCATATTCCTGTACTTTAACATATAAATAATCTCAAAAGTACCTGCTACTTAATTTCTTCCAACTTACTCCAAATGGGTGAAGAAAGAGAATACTAATCACAATGCTTGAAAATCTTTGGTGCCGTGCCAGATTATTTTGTAGGGAAATTTTGAAGGTGTTGACGTCGATTTCGTTTTTGAATCCCCCAATTCCTAAGATGTAACTCTCAAGTAATTTGTGTGAGGCCACACATGCCACTGGACTCAAGGGTTCTTCATGCTTGCACTTTGGACGATCTGAATCCACTGTTTTCTTCACTGCAATCTCTCTTATTTACATCCTGGGTTCTTCAAACACATCAAGTAACTGATGATGATGATGATTATCTTCCATGGTAAGAAGCTCCATAGAAGTTGAACAGAATGTTACAGAGCTTCGTTTACGAGGAGCGATGTACCAGCAAGCGTTTAATATTTTTCAGTGAGCTTTTGTGATAGTTCAGGCGCTCAAAGTTTTTAACATATTGTCCTTTATTAAATAAAATAGATAGTTTATAGTTGATATATTTACGGAAATTTTAGAGGAAGTTAGAAATAATCTATAAATAAATGTATTTGGATTGATATATAAGTAACACAATAGTCTTATAGATGTGTAAAAAGTGTGTAAGGTATTAAAAAATAAAATAACTAAATATTAAATTGAAATTATATGTAATAGTATTTTGATCTTTGATTAATTGAAGAATTGTTATTTTACATGTTATTTCTTTATTTTTATAAATGGTTTTTTGTGATATCAATCACTATAATTCTATCAAATTAGTATCAGAATCGAGTTGAAATATGTTTGAAGTTTTTTATTATTGAAACATTTTATATTATTTAAAATAAAATAAAATAATCAAGTAAAGTTATAAAGTAAAGTAGGCGGATAAATTACAGCTCAAATTTTTTGTCGGAGGATAAATCTACTTCATAGTTATTTATAGTTGTTTGGATTGTACCTTGACCGATTAATTTTGTATGACTGGAATGCTCTGAAAATACTTGAAAGATGTTTGAAGTTTTTTTTATCAATAGATATGTCTAAGCAAGATATCCATATCCAAAATTTTACCTAAATTTTGTTAGTCAAGTATGACAGTGATGAGCAGCATTTGTATAAAATCAGATTGCACAATTTGATGGAAAAGATTATAAGTAATGGAACATTTAAATGAGGACACTTGTATGTTCTCAAGAATTGTGAGAATTGGTGGAGAATGGTTATACATAACAAAAATGATCAAGCTTTTAATGCCCTTAAACACAAAAGAATCTTTTAAAGGAGAATATGAAGAAAGATTCAAAGGCATTGTGGTTCATTCAAAGAGGAGTGGACAAGTCTATTTTTTCAAGGATTGCAACATCAACAAAATTCAAACAAGCTTGGGACATTCTTGAAACAACATACCAAGGTTTTATTGAAGTGAAAATTGTAAGGCAATAAATGCTTATGAGATATTTTTAAAATTTACAAATGTAAGATTCAGAGTTTATCGATGATTCTTTCACTTGCGCATTGAGTATTGTGAACAAAGTGACGTCTCATGGAGACACTCTAGAAGATTAAAAGATAGTTGAAAATATTTTGGTAAGTCTTCCTATTATATTTGAACCAATTGTTGGAGCAATTGAAAAGTTCAGAGATCTAGCCACATTAAGTATTGATGAGTTGATGGGGATATTACAATCCCATGAACAAATGCTGAAAAAAACAATTGATTATCCACTAAAGCATGCATTCAAGGCCATCAACAACAAAAACACAAGAGGAAGAGGAAGAGGCAACATAGGTACAAGGTGAAGAGGCAGATTTAATAGTGTCAATGAAGAAGAAATGATGAACACAAATTTATTTACAAATGGAAAATGGAAAGGCAGCAATCATGGTCATAACCATAGTCATAATCATGGACAAAGTTACGAAAAATCATAAATATAATATTATTATTGTAAAAATTATGGTCATTATGCATATGAGTGTGGAAAGAAACACTATAACATAAATAAACAAGCAATTTTTTATTTTTATTATTATTTTTTTTTACAGTGAATCAAAATCAAAACAACAACAAAGAAAAGTTTATTACATGCAAGTCAGCTAAAGAGAGTTGAAAAAAACATTGATTTTTAAATAGTAAGTGAGTAAATGAAATCTTTTTATATATGACTAACATAAAAATAAGAATAGAAATTGAATATTTTACCACATACTATGTAGCAGGTATCTAACTTTTCTTCAAATATGAGGCACACACTATTTGAATTTTTAACCTCTTTTCAAGAGTACATTTTTTTCACCATTAGGTAGACTCATATGTACCAACATAAAAGAGTTTTAAAATTACAATTTGAGCACTCCTATTATACTCAACAATAATGATAAGACGAAATAAGATAAAATATAATGAATGAAAATGTTTGTTTGAAGAGAATAAAACTTTAAGATTTTGCAATCACTAATAGATTTCAGTGTTATTTCTACACTTCTCATTTTTATGATTTTCACTTCAATTATTGTGGTTGTAAAAGCATCTATCTACACTAGTGTGGCTATTTGTTTGCTTGAATTAGGAAATGGAAGTGATCATTTTGTTTCCTTTACCCACTACCATGCATTTTCACTTTGGGAGCTCTAACGTCCACCTATGAATTCATTATTTTATTTTACCAATGCCACTAACACTAATCAATAATAGAGGAGGGGATAAATGTGATAGTACAGGGGAAAGATGTAACATTTCACTGATTTTATTTATACATTGACATATTTCTTTTGAAAATTACCACTTTAATAATATAAAAAAGGATTTAACCAATTAATAATTTAAAAAGTCATTTTAAAAAATGTTAAAGTTAAAAAAACATAGAAGTTTGATGTTTAAATTGTAACTTTATATAAAATTTAAAATTTTATATTAATTATAAAAATTATTAACTAATTATATGTTAAAGTCTGCTAAAATTTGACAATTATAAAGAACCTTTTGAAATTAATAATATTTGATAGGATTTTTAAATTTTTATCTTTACAATATAAAATGATTGTGAATTTTTTGATCGATATTTTGAATCACATTTAATATGATGAAATGATTCATCATAAGATATTTCATTATATTTTAAATAAAAATATAATATATTAATCAATTTTCTTTTGATATTATTATAATATTAAAAAATATTATAGAATTTATATGCTTAAATTAAAATGACTAATTATATTTAAAAAAAAAACACTCCACTATTACTTGTAGTGGACAAATGAGGCAGATACCATTTTTTTAAAGATCATTTACCTTTTCTTTTATGTAAACACAATTAAATTTTGCAAGGTGTAGATTCAATCCAAATGGTTTGGATTAAATATACACCATCCTTTCACCTGATATTTGAAATTTAGTGAAAGAATAGTTTATACACTCAAGTTTAACATTACAAAAGTAGTATATATAAACAACAGACAATATTAAAAGAATTGTCATAATCTAGACAATAATGAAGGCCATTAACATAGAATTGAAGAAAATGAGTGGAATGTAGACCTACTAAATGAGGAAACAAGCAACATTAACATTAAGATGTGTTTGTGTTGGTAAGCAAAATTATTTTATATGTTCTAATACATTGGTGGAATCAATACAAACTTTGTTGTGGCTTTGGGATTATGACCTTTGATACTAATTCTACCAAGATTGCCTTCCCCACACAATTAATAAAATGTATCACCATCAACTATAAAAAATACAATTTAATGTAAAAATACTTAATAATAAAATAAATGAGTAATTAAATGAAAGTGGTGTGTAGTTGTACTTACAACATGGTTTTCTTGACTTATAAGAATAATGTGAATAATTAAATTATATTAAATTAAATGTCTTCCACTAACCCCTTCATATTAGAGAACTTCAATGTAGTGTCCATGCTGTTTGAGCTGTAGGAATAATGTGAATAATTAGATTATATTAAATTGAATATCTTCCACTAACCCCTTCATATTAAAGAACTTCAATGTAATGTTCATGTTTAATTTACTGGAAATAAATGCCACTTATTAAAATTTCTATCAAAAATATTATATTACATTTATTTTAATAAGAAAATAAATAATATAAAATATTTGTGATATAATTTTTTGGATTCTATTATTTAATTAAGTTAATTTATGTTGATTCACAAGAACGTTTATTATGAATATGAACATGAATGGTACATTTCATATTTGTTACATTTAGGTGATGCAATGAGTCCTGATATGAGAGGTAATGTAATAAGTATCAAATACATTATTCATATTCATTTGTAAAATATAAGTTACAAATGATCCAAAACTATTCAGTTAAATATTACAAACTATATCACAATTTCATAGTGCCAAAACTAGATTTAATTTTTTTATAGATAAATAAACTTTTTAAAAATTCATGTAACTATTTTCATCAACATTGTAGATCATATTTTATAATTCAACATCAAGATGGTAAAAAATGTGATCATAATGATGGAATATGTACACTTTTTTTTTTTTTAAAATGAGTCATGGACAAAGAAAACCTTCTATGAATCTAACATAAATATGTATGTTTACCTCACTTTAATATAAATATGTATGTTTACCTCAACTGGCATGTATTTCGCTATGGAAGATGCCATGGAGACCTCCAAGGATAGCTTCTTCATTGTGGAGGTAGTTGTTGCAACTCAATAATATTGAAGAGGGTCTTTGTACATCTGCATGGATAATGGAAACATCCAAAAACCTAATTTATTGATCCAATTTGCTTTCGATGGATTCCCCATATTGTTATCCAAACCCTGTCAAATATTGTTTAAGAACCTATGTGACTAGTTCGAGAAAACATAAGTTATAATAAAAAAGTAACAAATAAAAGTACAAGGCTTCTTACTTTGATTGCAACTACTACTCAAACACATAACTTTAATGGAATAAAGCAATCAACATCACTTAGATTGTTATTTTTAACAGTGTTATCTTTGGCTTGCCCTGTTTTATTTTTTGTTAAATTATTAGAGAAATTAAAAGTTATAAGCATAAGAAGTTTGGTAAATTTACATATAAAATAAAAAAACATAAAACTATTTAATAGAATTCAATTTCACCTATGAATAATCTGAAAAAGTATACATAGGAATTGAAATTAAAAGAGATGAGAAGATTGGCATAGTTTAAATAAGAATTAGTTCTCATAGATTTAGAGGTGATAAATGTACATAAGCAACCCCAAGAGAAAAAAGGGAGTAAAAGATATAAATAAAAGCAATAAAAATAGAAATACACTTCATCTTAGAATGTTATAACTACAATGACATCTAAGTTAAGTACATTTAAATATTGAGAGTAGATATTATGTTCGAGATTTTTAATGGCAGTGTGGGCTCAAATTAATAAAGAACAAACAAACATCTTAAAAATAATCCATTTTTCAAATTATCATCCAACAAATCTTCGTAATAATTATGACAAAGTGTATATATAGAAAGCTATCACTATTATATAATCAATTTGAACTCATAAACAATTGAACTTCATAAATATAATTAAAATCATTTCATTAAATAACAACCCCCAACTCAACCAAAAAAAAATAAAAATAAAACAAAAACAAACAAATATAAAAACATCATAAATCCGACAGAAAGGAATCCCATAATTAAAAAAACTGCTTGAAAAAATTGATACACACAAATCCGGCAGAAAGGAATCCCATAATTACATTATTTAAAGTTCTCAAATTGATACACACAAATCCGGCAGGAAGGACTCCCATACTTACATCATTCGGAGTCTGTGACAAAGCTTTATGTAATATTAAACCTAACATTACACTGCAATTTAAACCACAACAAATCCCGAAATTTAAACCACAACAAACCCTGAAGCGGGCATTCATTTACCCCATAAATGTCATCCATATTGACAGGCAGGTGAGCCAGCCGACTCTTTGAACATGATGCCGCCATGTTACTGCTCTGACATTCTACTGATCTTAAAGGACTTCTATCCCTTTTCTAAAGCAGAGTGGCTACCAAGTTGAGAAAACATAGAAATGTGAGCCACAACACAAACCTTGTGAATATTTTCTTGCAACTTCTATGTCTCTCTGGAATGGTGGCTACCACTAATGATTCAGGGTCATGGTGAGCAGTTGGGTGTGTAGAATTTTGGAGAAGAGATAACATAGAAACAGAGTCTCCTAGTGAATGATGGATCCTGAAAACAATTGAGGCTGCTGCATCTCCTGATCGGGCATTCAACACATGAACTTCCCACAGAGGCCTGCATGGGTTGATGGGAGGAGCATACTCCAATGATTATTCATTCACAAATTCTGCATTTTGTATGAAGGATAGAGTCAGGCATGCGACTATTACATGCTCCTCTATCACTATCTCGCTGAGACACCATTTCAGATTCTTGTGCTTGTCCTTAATCTGCACAGATACACATTTCAGAACAAATTTAAAACCAGAGATACAAAAATATTTCTTTGAAAGTATTTAGTTTTACTCCATTAAACATATAAAACAGCATATTCTAGTATTTTAACATATAAATAAGCTCAAAAGTATTGAATATGAAGAGTTTTAACGGTTGACCGCTTCAAAAATACTGAATATGCAACTTAATTTCTTCCAATTTAGTCCACCAAATGCGTAAAGGAAGAGAACACTCACCACAACGCTTGAAAATCTTTGGTGAAGGATTCGACGTCGATTTTGTTTTTGGACATATTAACCATGCATGCACATTAGACGATCTGAATTCACTGTTTTCTTCACTACAATCTCTCTTATTTGCATCCTGCCTTATTCAAAGCCGTCAAATAACTGCTGAGTTACATGAACAGAAGTTGAACAGAATGCTATAGAGCTTCTTTTAAGAGGAGATAAATGTGTCTACATACATTGAGCGTGTATGTATATATACCAGCAAAGCACCTTCGGGTGCCAAGTCGAGTAGATAAACTGTCCCTTTACAAAATGCTTATGTGAGTAATGACTTCAAATACTTTTTAAATCTTATGATTTTAGTATAATAAGGACCATAAAGTGGATAGTCTAGCACATATATTCTAAATTGTTTGTAGGAAAAAAACTATGACGATGAAAACATTTTAATTATGATGATGAGAACTTTTGAGCTACCACTTATATGGATTAGCGAAGACTCGAATTTGGGACTTTTTATTGATGTTGGCTACTCTATTAATTGAGCTACTGGCCCCTTTATGGCAATCCCATCGTTGGTCCGGGTGTGGCTTATTTTTAACACCCCCTCCCTCCCTCTCAAGCTACACTATAGGTGCTTGGGGCTCCTAACTTGACTCTGATACTATATGTCAAGCTACAACTCATATGGACCAGCTAGAACTCGAATCTAGGACCTTTCATTACTACTGGAGTGCTCTACCAACTAAGTTACTGGCCCCTCTATGGCCAGCACATCATTGGTTTGGGTGTGGCTTATTTCCAACAAGAACAACCTATTCAATGTTTGATATTACAAAGTATCTTTTCCTCACCTCTTGGCATGTTAAATAGTAGGTGGAGTTTAGATTTTTTTTTTTTCGAATGTGGTTTTTCTATCTCAATCAAATATGGAAGTTTAATATAGAGCCCAAGATCATCCATTTTCTTTGGTGTTAAGTCTACTAGAGTTTGTTATTAAGGAAAAGGTTCAAACATATCGGGGTGTCTCTTCCTAAATGTCTTGCATGTTCTAGACCTTACTATTTCATCATTTTTGGATTTATGTGACCCTAATAGGATAAAACTAAAATCAAACTCAAAGTTCTTAAGGTGTACAATAGATAAATGAATATGAGTGTAACTATTAAAATATAGTAATTAACTATTTATAAAAAATATTAGGGGAATTGAGTACTTATCTTGTTTCGGGTTTATGCAAGTTTATATCAAGGTACAATCATCCAAAATGATTTAAAAAAGCTATGTGAATGCTCAGATATGGAAATAGAGTGTTTGTACGAACCTGGACAAGTTTGCACTTCTACTTGCATAGTACGACACTATCTACTAGGTTGTAGAACTATCTTTCACTAATATTTGATAGTTTTGACTGCTCTGTTAAGGGCTAGTGTGTATGTAAATTCCTTTGATCTAGCATGCATGGCTTTATTTTCCTTATCTTTTCTTCAAAACTATAGGTCTACATTGTAGGAACACCATAAAACAAGGATAATAGGTAAAAAAAAATGGTTAAGTTATCCTTAGCCACTCTTTATTACTAAGGACTATCAACATAGCCAAAACTCCAAAGAGGGAAGTCAAACTAAACGTAGTTATCCTACCTAGTTAAGTCTGTGAAATCATGGTAAAAATAACATGTAACTCCATCATGTGTATAGTTTTCAAGACTTGAAAACTTGTGATTTGGCCTTGCAGTGATATTCAAACTTGGTTAAGGGCTTGCTCGTTTGAGGGGTTTTAGACTTGGACACTTTAGCATTATTCCTCTCTATGTGTAGAGTTATTTCCAATGATAGATAAATGCATGGTAGATATCAATCCATGGATTAGGATTAATATGCTTATATATATGACTCTTTAGGTAATTTTATCTGAATTTATGTGTGAAACATATCAGCTAACTCATATAAATAATTTGGATTTATGAAAATAGTCATTGAGGGGAATGTGGACAAATCCAACCCAAGTGGTCAAGTCCTCAATAAAGGAACTGTCTAATGAAGTATGAACCTGTCCAAAGAATGATAATAGTGATATAAGATTGAGAGATAGGCTGAAAATTATATTAAATTATTCACACAGAGACTTGTGAGATTTTATATAACAATAATATAAATTTGGGAAGGTCAAGCCTATATATGGATGAATGGCTAAGGAAGAATTTGAAAAATAGTCATGTATGTGAGTATAATTCAAGTATGTTAAATATTGGTCAAATCCAAAATTATCAAGTGTTTAATACCAAATATGAGTGTCTATATTATCCCCACTTTTATTCTAGTAATGGAATTACTATAGCAAAGGGATAGAATGTGATACCTAAGGATAACCATGATGGATTTCCTTAAATAATTAATGAGTGTTTGAATTTTTTCCCTATAAACTTGCGATGAAATATGTATAAATATAATTTTACTTATGATATAAAACATGAATTAAAACATTGAACATATGAGAAATGAAATATCAAGCAACGAACACACTTGTATATATGTGAACCAAGATGTTTTTGGGAGATAATGGAGAATGGGCTGATCATGCCCCTTGGAAATGCCAATGTAAAACCATGGGTTGAGTTGAAAATGCCTCAACCCTTGTTGAAAATGGAGAAGTAATATAAGATAAGTCATGAAAAAAAATTATCCCCACATAACTCACTATATCTATGAAATGGAGTCCACTATTGGTTATAATGAATTTGAGAAATTCTTTCAAATTTGTGTATAGTTTCTAAATCATCCATTGACAATGGATTATATGATTCAATTTTGGTAATGATCGAGTAATTTCTATGTAATACATGAGTGTATAGTTTTTTGAGAATGTGTCACATATTCTCTGTATATGTGCCCAATCCATTAACTTTTGTAATTTGAGCATAAAGTATCATAATATATATGAAAGTGTGAAAATATGCCTCACATATGCCTCCAATATATAATATGCATAATGTAGTATGTGTAATAATCTCATATAATTTATAAAATTCAACTTTAAATACTATAAAATATCTGACATATGCTTTGGATATTCCCCCAATCTATGTCAAACATGTCATAATCTGAGTAAAACATATAATAATATGCTAAAAAAATGTACCATTATGAAGTATTTTATGCCCAAAATCTTTTTTTTTTGCTAGGAATACTCGATCACTTTGACAAGCCATTATGTATGCCCCCTTTTTGAGGTGAAGAATGTAGAATGTCAATTATTCATCTCAAAAGGAGTTATATGCATAGTTCTATATAAAAAAGATATAATCAATCTAAATAATGTACTAACATTTGGCGAATATGTCATCATAGTAATAGTATATCATCTATGGGTAAGTACACAAAGTTGGGGGCCAAAAAGTAAACACTTTTTATGTTAACTTGATTTCAACATTTCTATGTACACAAATTTTAAAAGTGTGTATGTGGACTAGGCTCATATGCTTGGTGATGACTGAGCCTAAACTACATACACAGTTTTAGATTTTATAACCATGTATGTGGTAATATTATTATAAGTAAAAAATGTACATACATGTTCCTTAATCTATACATTGCTTACATAGTTAACCCTAACCCTAAACTCTAAACACTAAAACCTTAAACTCTAAAATCCAAACCCTAAACCAATTATGTTTAGACAACTCAATTTGGTCCAAATCATATCATTAATTTCCCCAATTGACTAATTGGCCCAATATGTGATGACATTGGGGATAATTAACCTAAAAATCATATTTTGTAGTCATAAACAATTTCAATAAGCTTTAAATGGCCCTAATTGCATTCAAGATTTGACCCTATACCCTAAACCATAACTTGTAAACCCGAATCCCTAAACCTTAAAACCTAAACCCTAAATCATAAACTCTAAGCCCTAAACCAATTAATTTATCCCTAGTTAATATCCTTTGGATTAAGAATTAGGTTCACAGGGCTTGATTTATAATGATATTGGGGTTAATTGAGCATAGGATCACTTTTTGTAGTCATAAATAGGTTCAATGAGATGAAATTGGTCCTAATTGACCTTGTAATTGGACCCTAATCCCTTAAACCTAAACCTTAAGCCCTAAACCTTCAACCCTAAATCATAAACTAGGTAAGTGCATAGATTTGGGGGATAATTTTATGAACATTTACAATAACATGTACATATTATAGACATTACGTGTATTTAACCTAAATACATAAGTATTTCATTTAGTAAACATAACTCATACGTATTATAATATATACATGTTAAGTTTACTTGAAATAAAACATAAAAATACCTAAACCCACATGCATCAAACCATTCTCACCTATTTTTATTTTTGATCCACCCTTCTCTATGCTAAACAACATACATGTTGTGTTTGGAGGAGGATAAAGCACACTATAATCACCTATTAGCTTGAGGAATCAACAATGCCACTATAGATGAGAGGTGAGCAATCAAAAACCAAACCTATTAACACTAGATTTTAATTATTCCACAAGACCCCCATTTAGTCAAGAGGATTTGGCTGCAAACATGGTGGAAAATAAAATAGAAATTAAATAGATAATTAAGAGAATAAGGGAGCCTACTTTGACCAACACCCACTACACCTAAATAGAGTGAGTATTAGGTCAAATCGACTCGATAACCAATCAATTTGATAGATGGGTATCATATAGGGATAAATATAGGGCTTACTATGCTGACAACTTATCAACATATGAGGTGAAGCACAAACACATATAAAAATACATAATTTATGCCTTATTCATCAACCCAACAACCATTTCAACCTTTCCACTATCCACAAAACATTTCCTAATCCACTGATGCCAACACAAAATGATTAGCAATATTTTTTTGACTGATGGTGTATAGTGTTTGATTATCTACCATGTAACAACTATGAGGTCCTATTGTAGTTTTTGAGAAAAATCTATTATGAGTTTATACTCAATGATATTCTCAACTGTTTTGACTACTTAGAGCTTCATGGCTAAGCAAAAGGTTCTATGCAAGAGAGACCATGTGTACATTGTGTGCTTAATCAACTTACAAGGGTCCCTACCCAAAATTCACTTCAACCTAAGATCCCCTCTATTATGAAGGAGGTATTAGAGATTGACACTTTTCATATGATTAATTCCCTTACTGACACACTCATTCAACATATGAGTAGGCATTCTAATTCTAATTCTAGAGATAATCTACCTAGTATGCATACCTGACCTCACCATTGTAGATGTTGTGGTGCTATATGCATGGAACTTCAAATGATGATGGTGGTGATTTTAAGGGTTTGGATGATATAATTTTTAGTGATGAGTTTTTAACACATATATTTGGTGTACACACATTGGTCACTGCACATATGAACATATAATTTATATTTGACATGTTAAATTTTAGTTGTATTTGTAATTAAAAGATAACATTTAATTTACACTAAAATTGAATAATATATATGTAATTTTTAATGTTGGATAATGATATGGTGCCATCATCTTCATGGTCCAATATTGATTTTTGGGCCATCCAATGTGTACATATGCACAACCAATTTCTGAGCCATCTACTAGTACATTTATTGATTTTACTATGCCAATGCTCACATATATAGAGGTAATTTTGAGTTAATGTTACAATCTATGTACATGTGTTTATTTTTATAGATCTATGATCTTGACTAAAAATCATGCATGTTCAAATTAAAATTTGAATGATAGTTATGTGAATACAAATTATATGTGTGAGATGTATTGAAAGATATAGAGATAAAATCCCTAACCTAATAAACCCTAGCTAAATATATTCATTATAGGATGAATAATGGGTATTTGAATGCTTTTAATAATGATCAAATTTCTAGAGAGTCTCCTTCAATGTCTAATGATGTCTCTCTTCCATGATTTTTCAAAATATATTCTACCTCCTGTTTATTCTAATTTCATATTATTGGTGTTGCTTCACCTTCTCAAAATTCTTTTAATTCTTCAAAAGTTTTTTGACTATCATCTCTTCTTCATAGTGTTTCTTAAGTAGTCAATATTTTCAGTGGCTCCTATACTAACACTACTTATCTTTAAAATCCTTAATTTAGTTCCCTTGTGTGAATCATGCATGCTATGCAATAAATTAACTTAAATATATTTGTTAATGATCTAAAAATTCAAGTACATTGCTATTTAATAGTACACTCTTGGTCTATTTTATTCATGTCCATTTGACCCTTTCCCCCTTAATCTTATGCTTCTCTTTATCATATTTTTATTCTCTCTTTGTGTCTACTTCCATGCCAATAGGGTCCTGACATGAGATAAATAAGTTTAGAAACACACAAGTTCACAATGCATATATATAGGATAAGGAATAAATCAAGAAAGTGAGTAGAGTTTCAAAAGTTAAGAGGTATAAAATTTTATGTATAAGACCTAAATTTAAGTGGCTAGGTAAATTTTTTATCTTAATTACTAAATTACATCATTTCCATTTGACTACATAAGTGAAAATTCATATAAGGATTAGGTCATACATCATCACGAATAATATTTTAGCAAAATTTCTTGTTAGTTTCCAATTTTTTTAGACAGAAGGTTTTTAAAAATTATTTTAATTGATTATGGGTTTAATAAAGGATATAAATTTGCAATATATCTTCAATATTTTCTAGAAAACTAATAGAGGTTGTTTATTCAGTTGATGACCATAGTGGAGACTCCTCAATCTATGAGTTGAGATAAACATGGGTTAATTGATGCTAAAATGTCATCAGTGTATCACTCACTGAGGTACATGTTAACTTATAATTTTGATTTTTAAATATAATTTTGTTTTAATAATTTTAATAGATAGTTGACTGCATATAACTTATGTGAATGTATTGTGTATGCAGGATTATTTGATGACATCATATAGTCCCATGCAGATGATTAGCAGGGTAGCTCTCATGTTTTATACCCACTTCACACACATATTCATGAACCTCAACTTGTCACTAACTTGGTTAAGGGTTAGACATAAATGGAGCATGACCACAAGATTCTAGTAAGTGCATGTTTATATTACTTTTTTTATTATAGTTTAAAATTCATTTATTAACTTGGTTGCATGTATAATATGCAATTTTTATAATAAATTTTGTATTTGAATAGGTTCAGCTACAAGAGAGGTATGAATGTATAATTACCCATAATTAGGCCTTGAGGAATTCAAGGCATTTGAGGGATCTCTATCTACGAGCATGGCATCCAAGGGAGAGTATTATTCAAGGCAAAGAGAAGGAGATTGTTTGATGAGTAGGATATCTTAGATGATGTACTTGCTTGTATATGTATATAGAAATGAATGTATTTTTAGTATTGTATGCATATACGGTAATGTATTTATTATTAACATTGTATGTCTATGTGGCATGCACCAAAATTCTATTATGTTATTTTGTATATATATATATACACACACACACAAAATAACATAATAGAATTTTGGTGCATGCCACATAGGCATACAGTGTTAATAATAAATACATTACCGTATATGCATACAATACTAGAAATACATTCATTTCTATATACATATACAAACAAGTACATCATCTAAGATATCTTACTCATCAAACAATCTCCCTCTCTTTGCCTACACACACACACACACACACACACACACACACACACACACACACACACACACACGTGTGTGTGTGTGTGTGTGTGTGTGTGTGTGTCTATGTGTTCAAATTTTGTGGTGATCATCTTTCTACATACAATTTGGATCATATTATTATTGTAAAACTAAATTTGATGGTTGTATGGCCATATTTAGATATGATCATCTTTAATATTTAGTTTGTGTAATTTACTAGAACTAACTTATAATATTTTAATATGTATTAATTATATCTAATTTCATCCTGGAGCACATCAATGGAATCTTCAAGACTAATCCATGGCACAAGTTGTAATAACATGTCCTAAAATGAGACTTTTTTACATTGGACAGATAAGTTATTGAGCTTAAAATAGTTATTATGCCTTTAGGACCTTTAGGTGAAATAAATCACTTTGAGCACATCTAGATAGAAAAATTACACATGATCTCATGAATTAAATGTCCAAATCCACGCAAAAACATGTTTTCACTACTATTCAAGAGCATGGAAACACTAGCAACAAATATTATCAAAGTTGAAGTGGTAGTTGGAGAACTCCACTTTTAGTACTTCATGGCTGGAAAATGGCATAGTTAACATGTCTAATATGGTAGATAACAGCCAATACTAATTTATTGGATTTTGATCACACTTAGTGAAGAGACTCACCACCCATTTTGGCCTCAAGAATGCCCTTTCCAATATAATAAAAATGTAGTTTTTAAGCCTAACTTTAGATGTGTCTATTTAATGTGTAGAGCTCACACTTCCTAGATCCTATCCTAAAACACATTTAAAAAAAAATAATGTTTGTCTATAAATATAAATTGAGTGTACTTTATCCTATTAGATATCCTTTGTCAAATAGGAAAACATATAACCATCTGAGTTAGGCATTCCTTTGCCAAATAGGCAAGAATCTAACCATACAGGTTAGGCATTCTTTTGTCAAATGGAAAGCATTTAATCAAATGGATTAGGTATCTACACATGAGTAGGTTATGCTCTATCTAGAGACTTGACTCATCATGATCAACCAGATCCTAAGTAACTCACTATTCATTGTACATCTCTATTAGATAAGCACCGAGGTCATCATGATAGTAGCATGTATAAAATATATAACAAAAAGTTACATTCCACCTCAAAATTTGGCCTAAAGCCTTGAGAACTACGACGATCCAACCGGTATCCTTCCAAGTATAACACAAAATTCTTATCTTTGCTTTGTTTATCTAAACTAAGGTCTTATTATAATGGTCTTATTTTTTAATTTAATTTAAATCTTGTTTAGTGCACAACCCCAAACCCTATCCTATTTACTTGTGTACTAGAAGCATCCTTCACTTCCCAGACTACCTACATACCTAATTCCGAATAGGATCAAGGTGTAGTATGCATGTATTTCTATTTTCTATTCTAAGTTTTATGTGAACTATGAATCTAGGTATACAACCATTTTTAGGGCCCATTTCCCTAGATAGTCCCTCTATCATTGATACCCAAATAGGAGTGTAAAAAATATCAGTTAAAGTGACTGGATACTTTTAAAACTAAACTAACCCTAAATCTTAATAAAAAAGCAAAAATAAACATTTACAAGCTTCATCTATTTCTACTTTTTATTTACATCAAAAATGTTTTTTATCCTTGATTTAATCAACTTAATCCTTATAATTGTTTTTGCTAAATTTTTATTATTTGAAAGCCATATGGTTGGTGGTTTCTTGATAATAATTGGTTTAATATTCTCAATCATGGTTTTAATTGCTCTTTTTTGGTGGTACTAAGTTTTGAGTAAGAAGTGTACTTTCTCCATTCTATTTCATAAGTTTACAAGTCAAAATTTATCTAAGGTAGTTAAAGTCATTTTCTTATCTTGATTAGTGTTGTTGACCAAGAGGGATTATCCCACCCTTTGATCTTAATGACACGACATGATCCTTATTTCTCCTTGATGGTTTATAGGGATGATGTCCAGACATTATTTTTGTAGCTGTGTTAGGCTTATGGATGCAGTAGCTCAAGTGCACTGACATTAAGTATAAACATGATCCAGAGGCACCACTTAATACTGAACACTATGTAGTTTTATTTAACCTTAAATTCTGGATCTAAGTTTGGGATTTTAAAAATAAAGAATAATTGAAATAAATTAATGCATTATATTTCAAAAGAAATTTTTTGAATAAAAAGGTAGAATTAATTTTGTCACATAATCCCTTACTTTAATCATCATGTCGATATACAACAACATTATTTTCCTGGAAATCATAGTTTTAGTCTACTTAAGTAACCTTTTATATAAGATAACTTATCCATAAAGAATGTCATCAACTTAATGTTAAATAAATATTTTATGATGAGTATATTATTATTTTTCGATATGGTTATGATGTTATATTTGATAAGATATAATTTTCTTAATAAGCCGTCTTACTCAAGATAAAATAATTAGATATAAGGGAATTAATAATTGAAGCTAATTTAAAATCTAATCATAGATTTATCACAAATTTAATCTTCCTTTATAGACTAGTAATCAAGGATGTAAAGAATTGAAGAGTAAATTAGACCCTTAAATTTAAAACGTCAATAACTACTTAAATAGTAAATAACAATATAGCATATATGTTTATTACATTTAATTTATTAGATATAATTTATTTTATTTGGGTTAAATACATAGAATTACATTAATATTAAGATAAAGCATTATCCATATTATAATTAATATTATTGTGAATATATTCTAATATATTTAATGATTTAAAAATTGGTACACATAAATATGAGAGAAGGAAGGCTTTGAGTAGGGAGGAGATCGATGCTGTAGCAGGAAGGAAAGGATAGGTGCTTTGGAGCAGAGGTTCGATGCCTAGCAGGGGAAAAAACCATATGGCTTTCAGATAACAAAAGTTTAGCAACAAAAATTGTAAGGATTAGGTCGATTAAAGTAAGGATCAAAAACATTGTTGATATAAATAAAAAGTAGAAAGGGGATGTAGCTTGAAAATGTTCATTTCTATTTCTTGCTAAGATTTAGGTCTAGTTTAGTTAAACAAGTATTCATTCACTTTAACTGATACTTTTTACACTCCCATTTAGGTAGCAATCATAGAGGGATTATATGGGAAATAGGTCCCTAAAAAAGGCTGCATACCTAGATTCACAATTCACATAAAATTTAGAATAGGAAATAGAACTACATGCATACTACACCTTGATCCTATTCGAAAGTAGGTATGTAGGTAGTCTGAGAAGCGAAGGATGCTTCTAGTATGCTAGTGAATAGGATGGGGTTTGGGGTTGTATGCTAAATAAGATTAAAGTTAAATGAAAAAGCAAGATCATTATAATAAGATCCTAGTTTAGATAAACAAAGCAAAGATAAGAATTATATGTTATACTTAGAAGGATCCCAGTTAGATATTCATAGTTCTCGATACTTTAGGCTAAATTCCAAGGTAGAATTTGACTTTTTATTATATGTTTTATACATGTTACTATCATGATGACCTCGATGCTTATCTAGTAGAGATGAGTAATGAACAATAAGTGACTCAGGAGCCGGTTGATCTTGATGAGTCAAGTCTCTAACCAAAGCATAACTTACTCATGTGTAGATGCCTAACCCATCTGGTTAGATGCTTTCCATTTGTAAAAAGAATGCTTAACTCATATAGTTAGATGCTTGCCCATTTGGCAAAGGAATGCCTAACCCATATGGTTAGATGCTTATCTATTTGACAAAAGATATCTAATAGGATAAAGTATACCCAATTTATATTAATAGATAAACTTTAAATTTTTTTAAAAAAATGTGTTTTAGGATAGAATCTAGGAAGTGTGATCTCTACATTATGGTATCTGGAAATGTGGTCTCTACATAATGGAAATCATAAGTCATTTGGTGTTAGCATAACATTTAAATTTAGTGTTACATTATTTTTAGGTTTACCAAATTCTATTATGCAAAGTCTAATTTAGATAATTGGTTCCTCCCTTCACATTGGATAGTTACCATATTTTTGGTAACTCGTGATGTATATATCTTGTTATGATTTCATGTTTAATTTAATTGAAGTTCTATTCGCTCTCAAGTTTGGTATCAAAGTTAGATTATCTGATGGAGAGTTAAAATAAATAGAGGAGCTATTGTTTTTATATGTCACTCTTATAAATGGATAAATATATATTTATTTGAGTGTTTCTTGTTTAGCTGCATTGAATTTCATGCTTCTGCATTTTGTATAGACTTATGAGAACTATGCATCTAAGTTTTGCCATATCATTCTCCACCTATGATCTACCATCATTAATTTGATAGGGTTCAAGCTCTTAGTAAATTCATTAGTTCATATCCTAACATGCATGATTATATAGTGGCTTAATAATTTGTGACAATGTGATTTATTTGTGTGCTTCTGACAAATCTTCCATCTTTGAGCTTACTGATGTATTGTATCTGCAGTCTCACCATCACTAGTTTAAATAGAAATAAAAAATTTAGTTATTGAGAGTGGTTTAAAATCTAAAAGTATGAGATCATTGCATTAAATCAATGACTGCATTGATACATCACACTATTTATGACATAAGAATACGAGATGAATAATCTAGAAAGAGACTCAACTCAGCTACCTATTTATGATCATCGTAAAGATTGTGAATGTTTGATTTGATGACTATATGTATTGAAGATCACTAAATATTTTTCCCTCAAATCATTACACAAGCTTGGATTTTTATTTTCTACACAGCCTACATGCATTAAAGATCTAGTTTATAAACATTGTCCATGACATCTAAATTGAAAGTGCATCCTACATTCTCCATTTTCTTCAGCCACTTGTTATTTCAAAAAGGTCAATATAAATATTTCTTATGTAATTATACCATTTTATGACCATCATAATTTGGTTAATCGATAGTAATTTTAATTATTTTAATCAAGTCATCATTAATAATGTCTTTGGTCATGCAATATAAGTAGTAATCTTCAAGTCCATTATTTTGTATGGTATTTGTTAAATAAGTTAATAATAGTAATTATAGGTCCTATTAAATTGGTTATTGTCTTTATCCTTTATATCATTTTTTAATCAAAGTCATCAGTCATAAAGTTGAAGTCATAAAAATAAGTGAAAATATCTTTAATAGCTATCCTTTTAGATAGATGTATAGCTATCATTTTTATGACAAGCAGATCCTGACTATTGTGTATTAAGGTTTTCATCATATGTTTTTAGTTTAAAGAAGTCAAGTTGAATGTTAAGAGTCATTTAGTTTTCAACATCGATTCTTATGTTGTACGAATGTATAATCAAGAGTACTTGACATCCTAAAAGTTTTTTGAGCTTCATCAACACATCGGCTAAGTAAGTGGCAGCTATTGGGGGCTAGAGGATACACAGAGGTTGGAGTAAATTTTACATCATTTCATGAGTCACTTATGATGGGCTCGTATCATTACTATGGTGACACTTTTTAGTGTGTTTGTTTCATGTTGTGCATGGTGTGCTTTTTATTATGTAGTGTGTTTTTCAATAAAGTACTCAATATTATTTTTCAATTTGGTACCTCATAATGAAGAACATTATGAGGAGAAAAAGCATTAAATTAGCACTTGGCTCTCAAAACAGGGTTTGTGGAAATCTGAGAAACCACCAAAGTGATTGAGACCTTCTGTCACCTCCAGGTTTATGGGCAACCTGCAGAAGAAAACCACATGGGTTTGTGGCAATCCAAGGAAACATGGAAGGTATTAAGTAGAGAGATGTACTCCTATCACTTCCAGGTTTATGGTAATCTTGTAAGGAAAAACCAAGGTACCACCAAGACCATGAAGCCACAAAGATGGCATGCCACCTCAGAATGTGAGTAGGCTACATGGAGAGTGTAAATATTTTTACAATGTTTGAAATAAGTGGGGGTCAACTATCATGAATATGATGTTTTTAAAAATAATGTAATAAGGGGTGGAATGTTATAATAACATTTAAATTTATTGTTACTTTATTTTTAGGTTTACTAGAATCTATTATGCAAAGTCTGATTTAGATAATTGATTCCTCCCTTCATGCTGGATAGTTACCATATTTTTGGTAACTCGTGACATATATTTCTTGTTATGATTTCATGTTTAATTCAATTGAAGTTTTTTTCATTGTCAATTTTTGGATGAACTTGAATAACCCTAACATATTTATTAAAGCCCTATAATTTCACCTTGAGTCACATTTATGGAAAATTTAAGACCAATATGTGGCATAAGTTATAGTATTGGGTCCTAAAATGAAATTTTTTAACAATGAAGAGACAAGTTCTTGAGATCCAACTGGCATTTATGCCTTTGGTATAACTAGGTGAAAATATATCACCTCAAAAATGTCTAACTAGGAAAATCAAATGTGCTTCCACAACCTTGATGTCCAAATCCACATAGAAGCATGTTTTCACTACTATTCAAGAGTATAGAAACACTGACAATAAATGTTGTCAAAGTTGAATAAATAACTAGATAACTCCAATTATGGTGTTTCATAGATAGAAACTAGAATTGACAACATATTCAGGATATCAAATAACATTAATGACTAGGTTTTTGGCATTTTATTATGCTTGGTGGAGATACCCAACACCCATTATAGCATCAATAATGCCCTCCCAATACAAGAATAATTTATTTTTTAGCCTAACTTTAGACATGCATAAAATATAAATTGTAAATCATTTGGATGAATAGAAATAGCCCTCATGTGCATGTTGAATACCTCTAATATCATCTTAGAGCATGTTGATGAAACCTTTAAGACCATCTCATGGCACAATTTGAAGTAATGGGTCCTAAAATATAACTTTTTATAGTGAAGAAACAAGTTCTCGAGAGCTCCAACTCGTATTTATGCCTTCAAGACATCTAATTGAAAATATATCACTTTGAAAATGTCTATATAGGTAAATGGCACATATATATAGTAAAATGACACATCTATATAGGTAAATGACATAACCATGATGTCGAAATCCATTTGGATGCATATTTACAAAATTATTCAGGAGTTTGGAAACACTAACAACAAATACTATCAAAGTTGAAGATGCAGTTGTAGAACTCTATCTCTATTGCTTTATGAAAGGAAATTAGTACTACCAACATATATAGGGTAAAAGATAACATTGATGGTTAGGTTTTTGGGTCCCATCATGCCCAATTGAGAAACCCACTTCCTGTTCAAGCCTCAATAATGCCCTAAATTTGTAATAACTAAGTAATTTTATTAAGCCTATCTTAGCTTCATGAATATGAAATTATTTACTATCAGTGCCGACTACGAGAAGGTAGAAGCTTATTTAGCACCTCTAACCTACAAAAAATTATTAGTAAGTAATTAAAAATTAAATTTATATGTACTAACTAAAAAATCTAAAAGATTTGATAAAATTGATTACATTTATATTTGACAGGTTAACATACTTTTGAATTTAAATCCAATAAACCACTGTGATATGCTCTAATCTTGATAGTAGAAAGAATAACTTCATGGTCTAACTCATGAACTTCCATATATTCCCATTTAATGGCCTCCCATGATATTTGATAAACTTAATATTTATTTCAAGAACCAAATGTGAATATTGAAATATCTTCCTATGTGTTTCAAAGTCTTTGAAAAACATACATCTAAATTTTTAATAGGATATCATCAAAGCCAAGTTTCAGTGACTACCACAGACTTAGTGGGATAGTAAATATTTATTCCATCTATGATTAGGGTGCCAATTTTTTATTTTCCTTTACACACCAACATATGCAATTTTCTTCCTCTTCATTGTCCTCATTTGAAATAATTACAAAAACATGCCCTGTATAAAAAAAATGAATTTTTAATGATACTATCATTATAAATAATGAGAATAAATAATATATAATGATTAATATTCTACCTGGTTATACTAGAATAGATGCTTGGTCAAATTCATACGATGATTTCAAATCCATAAGTTATAGTGTATCTATGTATCATGTTGATAGTGTAAACCCTAGATTCTTGTTATTGGTTGATAAGCTAAAATAAAGAATTCTAAAATTTCAAAGATCAAGATTAATGGTAGAAATCTTGGGGTGCATGAAAAAACATCAGGATTGATAGGAGTGATTAATAACATACATCAAGAGCTAGGGTGTGTTTGGACACATACTAGGTTTCATTGACCTACTAGGAGAAAATCATAAATCGATCATGTGTTAAGCAGGTGCTCAAAGTCTAACAAGGCTAAGGACAACCAATTTTGCATTTTTTAAAATTTTAGTCAATTATTAACTTCTAAAATGAATTACTCAAATAAGATATTTTGACTGAGAGTTGCTAATTTTGATCATCTTAGATTCAAATTGATTGTTTGTGGTCAAAAGACTCAACATTCTTTAACTTTTTGACTTTCATTCAAAAACTAGGATAAAAAGTTGGAATAAATTCAACTAGGAAATATTGGATTTTTTTTTTGTCTATTTAAATATAAATGTGTTGATTCTAAAAACTTATTTGATAGATGGTTGAATTATGTACATCATTATAAAATATAGGTCAATCTGTGTTTAAGAAATTTTTGTGGAATCCTAATGTTGATTTTAGTGATATTGTGATCAAATCCTCTCCTACATGGGTTGACATTGAGAATGTACCAACCCAATTATGGAATTTTCTTCCCTATTATTTTAAACCAATAGGATAAGTATTAAAGATAAAAAACAAAAATATCTTTGGCACACTTGCATGTTAGGGTTTTGAAGTCCTTAGAGCCATTAGAGATTTTCGTGAAAATCCTAGTCTTTAAGGTTAAAGGTGAATCCTATACTTGTTTGATTAATGGTATAGGTGGTATTAATGCTTGCTTTTTCTGTAAAAAATATGGTCACCTTAAGAATAACATCCCCATGTTAAACATAAATGGTAATAGTTTCAATAATAACCAGAAAAGTGCTCCTCGAGATAGTAGGATTAAGAGTGATGATTTTGTTGATAAATCTAATGAGGCCACCAATTGCTTACTTATATAGCCTCATCCATGCTTAGTATATGTCTTTTATTATGTAATTTCCATAACTTTCCATGGCCTATGAAAATGAATGAATGAAGTTGTGATTTTGTATGTTATGAATTATTGATGCTTTTCCTTGAATGAACTATATTGGTGTGACTTTATCTAACAAAAATTTGAAGGGTCATGAAAGGATACAAGATCTTGCTAAGACATAACCACTGCAGAATCGCCATATCTATAGGACTCACCTACAAGTTAGCTATAGCCACTGTAGAGTGCCCACATTAATTGTAGGCTTCACCTACAAGTTGCCTGTAGCCACTGTAGAGTGCACACAACAATGATAGGTTTCACCTAAAAGTTTCTTGTAGCCACTAAAAAAAACCTACAATAATTGTAGGCTTCACCTACAGGTTGCCTGTAGCCACTACAAATTACCTACAACAATTGAAGGTTTCACCTATAGGTTATCTATAACCACTATGCAAAATAGAATCATTATTGAGGAGATATTTTAGACTCATCCAGATATCTTGAGGAACCAAATGGATGATTGTAAAGGATAATAGCTATTGTATGTATTCCCTACATGTAAGGAGACATTGGATGTGTTTCCAAAGATGCGAAAAGACAAAGATACTAAGAAGAGACAAAAGAGATAAAATAGAAAAATAGTCTACCTTATCTTTAACCCAGTTAATCCTAAAACAAGTAACTACAGTTACCAACCACTTGAAGGTTGACTGAGGTAATTTATAAAGCATTTGTATTTTTCCTAGTTTGGTGTCTTCGGTTAAGAGTCAATAAATTGCCTTCTGTATTTAAAAGTAAAACCTAGATCAGACTAGGAGTTTGATAATTTTGATAAGGTAATAGTAGAAGTTTTTGAGCTATAAACATTTGTATTCAGAATTGAGTAATGAGAAAGTTAAAATTATAATAATTTTATGAATTCTCTTAGAGAGGGATTGGAGCTCAGTTCTGAATGACGAAGGGCCCCCTCAGAACGAGCTATTGTGAAGATCCTAACCCTCTTTAATTTTATTATGTTGTGTAAGTTGATTTTATTGTTAAGTTTGATTATATAGGTGTGATGCATGTATGGATTATAAGTTTGGAATAGTCCTTTAATTCTGTCACAATAGTTTCATAACATATCTATTTGGTAAATTCAACATAAATTTATTATACTACAACTAGAGAAGCAAGTTGATTTCTGAATCGGTAATACATATATAGTGCTGACACTCTTGAAAAATATACACACCTTGGGTTGATAATTAATGTTTAATTAGACTCATGAATCTGGTAATCATTGGGTAATTTATCTATACAAAAAATTCTATTGCTGAAGTGGCTATGAAAGACAAGCCCTTCTTTGATCTTGTTAAAATTAGTGGGTTAACACCTCATGATTTCCACTGGGGATTTATAACTTGAAGGAATTGATGAAGTTAACATTGACATTACTACCCTAGCTACATCTTCATTTGATGCCCCTTCTTCTATTATTCCTCCCATGTCTATTGAAAATAAGGTGGAGGTGAGAACTAGACCACTATCTTCAACCTTATAACCTAATGGATCTAAGGGTAAGGAAGTTATTTATGAGGATTAGGATAAGGTCCTTTCCATCCCTTGCACCTTGTTGACATTTGGGTGTTAATGGATGAGTTTGTTCACATGGTTTTTTCTCCTATAATGGATGGTAGGCAAGAGGAAATGTGGCATTAATAGAGAAATATCCACTTACTCCAATGTCTATCTTTTGTTTAGGACTTAAGAGAAACTTCTTCATTAAATTAATTGTTACTAAAGTCTTGTCTTGTGGATTTTTCAATCTCATATTTTTCAAGAAATAAATAAAAATATATCAAAAGCTATGGAATTTTTCATCTATTATGGTTTTATTCACTAATTTGATGTTGGAATAAAATGGAGATGTACTCTCAATCTCTTTCCTTGACATGCACACTTTTTTCCCATGATAATCTACTTATGAAATGATCAAATTTATACTTAAAAAACTTTAATGATTGGTAAAAAAAAATGAAATCACTTTGGCACTACTTATAAAACAAACTAAATTTTGACACTCTTAAATTTTTGAATCAAATGGTCCAAAAATTCTTTTTACATGTATGTAAATATAATAAATGAATACCTTTATTGAGATTCATATGCATTCAATAATTTATGATGATCACATACCACCTAAAATACATAATAGTTAACTTAAAATTTGTCCTATATGCATTAAGAACATACATTATTCCTCACTTAGAAATGTTGTGAGGTGGAAGGGAGAAAATGAGGATAAGGATAAAATAGAAGTTAAAAAACCTTTTGTAGTTTCAATAATAAAATTAACTAAGAGAGTAATGAAACAAAATTTAATACCCACGATTAAAAAGTCTGTAAATAATCTAAAGTTTGAGTAGATAATTATATGCATTATGTGTTGTTTGGATTCCCACTTGTTATGCATCCATATATAATTTCTATTTCAACCATAATTAATATGGAGAGTGCATTGTATACATGGCCTACCCTAGTTCACTTATGAGAAATGATGGACAATGTCTTAAGAACTTCCCCATCTCTCTTTGAGGAGCTTATGCATCCCATGTGTTGTGTTAATTAATGTTGATTTATTTGACATTTTTATTAAAAATTTATGTTATGTTAACCCTGATAATTAAATATCTATCAATGTGAAACTACCATAAGTTTAATTTAAGATTTACGTATGCCCATGCCTTATTCTATAAGTGTCCCTATTTTTGAAAAATATAGAATAATGGAAACTAATAATGGCTAAGGGATACTAATGGAAAATAAATTTTAGTTGAAAATGTTTTTATTTTAAATATATAGGATGGGAAATAATGAGGATTAAGGGATACTAATGAAAAATACCTTTTTGGTGGAGAACCAAATTTTATTTTAGTTTAATGAATTTCTATGAACCTACTTGAAAGTTAAAAGTTCATGTTGTTGAAAGGGCCAAAGTGTTCCTTTATGGAATATGGGGCATTTCAAGAAGTAGGGCTATCCAATCTCAATATCCAATCCCTATATGTGGGATCAATGTATGTATAGTCACATTTTGGTGTTAACTAAATATCGATTACATTAACATCATGCATATGTCTTATATACTTTTGGAAAGTAATGTCATGTGTTTAATCACATATTTTCATTCTAATTGTCATTCATATTTAAAATTATAAACATTTTCTTCATAATATGTAATAAATTTATTTTTCATACCAATTAAATATCCATGATAAATAGAACACATCTCATTATAGGGTGAATAAATTACAAATGTGGTGATGGATTACTTTGTGATGCTCGATAGAAGGTGAAGTGGTTAAAGGGGGAAGAACACAATTGATGATTATAACATGAACACACCATTGAAGGTTTATATTTCAAATAAGGGAAATTATTCCCCTTCCCCCTCCTAACAATGCATATATAAATGAAATGTGGTGATTATATTTGAATTGCTTTCCCTAGATGATAGGAATAGCTTGAACTCAATCGAATGTAAGGTCAATAGTGACCAAATTATCTAGGCAATAGGAAAATTTATGGAGAAAACTAAGTTAATAGAAAGGAAACAATCACCCCTTTCACCAAGTTTATGGGACCTACCAACCATGTTAATAAAAATTCAAATGCATCAACTAAATAATATGATCCATATAAAACATTAATAAGTAATCTTATAATAAAAAATGTTTAAACATTTTCATCGACATTGTGGATCATACATCAATACCTTTCCAAAGGCAAATCTAACATCATGAAGTTCTTGAGATTGAGTATTAGTGTTTTAAAATATAATGCCATTATTTTTTATCAATCAATGTCAAATATCATAGTGTAGTGTGATCAAAGATAGGTTTATAAAGAATAGATGCAAAAAAACTAAGAACTCATCCAATATTAATGCATACAGAACCTTGATTATGATGTGAAGATGAAAAATAATTGATGTTGATGCAGTCAACAAGTATGATGTGTATACACATATTATTTTCAAACATTATCAATTACTAATGATTTTTATCTTGTAAGAACCCATTGAGTCTCAATCTCTCTGAGTGCACGATTCAAGGAGTGCATCGATAAAGAGGTGGGCAGACCATTAGTACTTTATAGGATTGTTGTCCCTTACTACCACTTACTATCTACACAACCATCTCCTAAAAACATTTTTTTAAGCTTTACAACCTCTTTTGCACCCTTATCTAGTAATTTTACACCTTCATTAGTCTTTCCCATGCCTAAACTCTTTTTTTTGTGGTTTACAATACAATATCAGCCTGATCAACCCTGTACTCTAATTGACAAAACTCATTTAGGGTCTAGGTTGGAACTTTGCGGACCTAGACCAAGACCTAATTTATTTTTATCAATAATAATATAGAGTTGATTGGGCTGACCCCATCGACTAAAATTTTAGAAAGGACTAAAGTCAGATTCATATATATAAACAAATTCATTTCATTATTTAAAAGAGAAGAGGAGCAAGAGTTAATTATTCATTTAAACTTCTTTATAATATCCTCTTCCACCATTCTACTTGAGGAGTCTTAGCTTAGGTTTTCTACTTAGAGAAGAATATAGTATTGGATGATCTAACCTTTCTTAGTGATCCTTACAAACCACAAAAACCTCTTGTGAAAGACCTTTAGCCAAAGGAGTGATTGAGTCTAGATGAGTTTGTCTCCAAGGTAAGTATCTATACCTTTGCTCCTTTATTTAATAGATAGAAGTAACATAAGTAATGGATTTTGAATATATTACTCTCTCCATGCATTACGGTCTTACCTATACATAGCTTAAATAGTATTCTCTTATTCATGATTATTTTTCATGTTTATTACCCCGACTTTGTACCACAAGATTTGGTGAGCACTAAATTAGACTTTCTACTTTGCTTGTCATTTTACTTTTGTGAATATGAAAACATAGGACCTAGTTAGGGTTATTACATAGTTTTACTTGATTAGGGGGTTTGGGACCATCCCTAGTGATATTATTATGGTAAGAGATCCCTTGGCTAGGTCTAGCAGATCCATCTTGGTCATGACCACAAATATATAATGTATCAAAAATTAGAATTGTAAGTAGGATTTATCTTCTTCAAGCTAGGATTGATTTATAGATCAATTTCATTTCTCTTTGCATAAATTTTGCTAAACCTGATGTGAACTTAACCCTTAAAATTTTTATTTCATGCCATCATTTTTATCATTTTATTATATTTTCCATATTTATAGAACTGTATCAAATGAATTGATATATTTATAACTTTATGTGCACATGTTTAACATAGTCTCTTTAAAATGACTATGTATTGTCGATACAGGTTTTCATCAACTACAAGTTACAGGATCAAGTAGTTTGACATAATATTTTTATTTAATTCTAGATTAACATACACTATCAAATGGGTTGAATGGTCTATTAATTCCTTCTTCTAATATACAAGTGAATAAACATTTTTTAATAGGTCAACCTTGTTCATTATTCTTCTTCAACATACAAGGTTTTGTAGAACTTGATCGAACAAGTCGACCTAGTTTGAAAAATTTAAAAGTAGCAACTAAATCATTACAACATAATTTTTTTAATCTAAATCATAT
Source organism: Torreya grandis (assembly GCA_037957365.1). Classification (NCBI taxonomy): domain Eukaryota; kingdom Viridiplantae; phylum Streptophyta; class Pinopsida; order Cupressales; family Taxaceae; genus Torreya; species Torreya grandis. Next base: position 258,362 of record JARHVA010001930.1, read on the forward strand.
TTAAGCTCACCAAGGTTCCTTTCTTTTCTCTCTTTATAATTTCAATACTTCCTTTAGTTCTATTTTTCACAAGTTGATAGTCTTCAAAACTATAACCCTATAGCTAACTAGGTCGACCTAATTGATTTAGTTCTATATTCCATCTTATATTTAAGAGACATAGTCAACCTATTTGAATTTGTTCTTAAATATGGATTCATATTCAAGGTAAGTATCTTAAACTTTGCTCCTCTCTTTAGTAGATAAAAGAAGCATAACTAATGGATTTTAAATATATTGCTCTCTCCATACAATAGGGTCTTACCTATACTTAGCTTAAATATGATTATTTTATGCATGTTTAATTTTCATGTTTGTTACCCCCACTTTGTGTAAAAAACTTTGGTGAACATTAGATTATAAATTAATTTCTTTGTTATTAGTTTAATGAATATGAAAATATAGGAACTAATTAGAGTTAATGTATAGCTTTAAACCCTCCCTAATAATATTATTGTGGTAAGAAATCCCTTGGCTAGGTATAGTGGATCGATCATAGTCATGAACCCAAAAATATAATGTATCAACAATTGAAAGTGTAATTAGGATTTATTTTCTTCGAGATAAGATTGATTTATAGATCAATTGCATTTCTCTTTCCATACATGATGCATAGTGTCAATATTGAGATGTGATAGGAGGCCAAAGAATAATGTTATCAGGTAAATATTCAATCCAAAACTAAGACTGGTCAATGTAATTCTAAATAATCATGATTTGAATCTATAAAATCCTAAAAATGCAAATATAGACTATTGTACAGCTAGGATGGTCTGTGAGAATCTAGAAAATAGTTGAAATAATAAACCATCTAATATCAATGATCCAAAAACATATCTAAATAGCTACCAAGGCACTTTCAAAAGAATAACATATTTTAACAAGCATCTCTCCCTCTCTTACACAAAAATAGAATTTAAATCTCACACCTGCGCATCAATTTTCTACATTACTCTTATACACTCAAAATAATTATCATACATAAAGGTAATGACAAACAACATTACTACCCATGGATACTCTCAAAACACCATTATATAAAAAGGACTAACATTGTTCTGATACCACTAATATTAATTTGAAGAGCCAAATAGGGTTTCAACTAATGGATTCAAAACATGATTGAGATAAACTCAAGGAGAATGAATAGAATAATAATAAACACACATTCAATAGATATTATATTTCATAATTAATAAGGCATTACAAATATTTAGGAAATTTATTTCCTATAAACAGGGTATATCTACAATCACTCAGCAAACAATCTCCTAACAACCTAGAATCTCTCATTAACAACAAACCTATATATGTAATATTTTTGTTAATCACAACAATATAAACCTCAAATATTATATTCTAACTACTAAAAAAATATGAAAATTATTGAATTATTACTCATTTAATTATTCACATGAATTCCATATGAGTTTTAATTTTTCTAACATTCCCCCTTCAGTGTTTACATGGTAGTTTATGTTTCACAAGAATTAATGAAGTTAGAGAAGGAATTTATTAACTAATATTTACCCAATCATTTTTGGAAAATTATCACCAACTGAATTAGTGTGGGAACTTAGAATTGGAACCATCTACCATCAATCATTCATTATCAGGAACTTATCACCAATCGAAGAAGTGTGGGAATTACAAATAGGAAACATATATTCAACCTTCATTCTTGTATCTCCAGAACATTTTTTTATGGAGTACACTATGTGGGAAAATAGGAAATTTACCACTTATTTTCATACATACAAACAAGAATTCAAAATAAAATAAATGTGTCACTATAGCAGAATTACTGCATCGTTAGTGGTTAACGAGAAGCATTGAATGGCCTCCATCCTCCAATGCCTGTAACCTCATTCTTGTTTCTTCTTACTCAATAAATTTTAAAATAAAACTCAATTAAATATTATTTTTTAATAATATAACCCCTGATAAAAATAAATTATTTAACATAAAGACATCTAAAATATATCTTTTACATATGATAAAATTTTTAACTCTAAAATTTACAACATAAAAATGCCTCTTAAAATACAATGGTTTTATTGACCTGACCATAAATATGTTCCAAAACTAAATTTATAGTGACACTATTGATTAATAGCAACTTGAGACAACCTCGACCATATAAAAAAACATAAAGACTTATAGAACCTAAGTATTAACTTTGAAAAAAAAACCAATAAGTAATAAACATAAGAAATAAGTCACTAAACATAAACAAAATGATGAAAAGACAATTAAATCAAACATCTAATTTTTAGTGACCCACATACATGTCATAAAAAATTAAAGGACTTAAACCTAAACCTAAATACCTAAAATTATCAGCTTTGCTAAACAATGTGTGATGCCATTATAAATCAATTTTGTTGTATGCATTTGCTTTCCCATTCAGGTGAATCTTATAAGCAGAACCAGACATGGGAGTGCTGAGGTAGGTATATTTCTAAGTGATTCATTTAGGTGAATCACATAAGCATAACCAACTCTATTGACATGACATAGAGTGGTTTTTATAGTCGAAAGGTTCAAAATCTATCGATTTGATGCCAAAGAATCGATCTAGGATGGATTCAATAGAGCCCGAGTCAATACTTTTCCAAAGGCAAATATAATGTCATGAAGGGTCTGAGATTGAGTATTGGTGTTCAAAAATATAATGCCACTGTTATTGATCAATTAATGTCAAATATCAAAATGCAACATGATCTAAGACAGGTTTATAAAGAATGGATGCAAATAAATTGAGAAGTCATCCAATGTTCATGCATACAAAACCTTGATTGTGATGCAAAGATGAACTCCAGTCGATGTTGATGTAGTCACCAAGTGTGATGTAGAGTGCTGATCTTGAGAAGTGCTACTACGCCAAAAATTCAATCCAAAACCAAAACTAGTCAATGAAATGCCAAAGAAGCTTGATTTGAATTTACAAAACCCTATCAATGCAAATATAGACTATTGTGCACCTTGGGATGGTCCGTGAGAAATTGAAAATAGTTGAATATCAAACCCTCCAATATCAATGATCCACAAACATATATAAATAGTGACTAAGGTGATTTAAAAATTTGAACATATTTTGACAAGCACCTCTCCCTCTTTTACAAAAATAGAATTTAAATCTCACACCTCCACATATATTTTCTACTCTACTCTTATGCACTCAAAAAAATTACCATACATAGGAGCAATGATGAAAAACATGATGGCCCCTCATTACTCTCAAACTAATATTTCTCTAATACCACTATTATTAATTTGAAGAGCCAAACATGGTTTCAACTAATTAATTCAAAACATGATTGAGACAAATTCACATAGAACATAGAGAATAATATTAAACACACAATGATATATGGTCTTCTTTTTTTTAATAATTAATCAATCATTATAAATATATATGAAATGTCTTTCCTATAAATAGGAAGAGTCACATCCCTACAATCCTTCAACAAGTAATCTCCTAACAACCTAGAATCTCTCATCAACAATAAATCTATATATGTAATATTATTGTTACTCACAATAATATAACTCTCAAATATTATATTCTAGTTACTAACCAAATATAACAACTAATTAATTACTACTCACGTAATTATTCAGATTAAAATATTCACTTAAATTCCATATGAGTGTCATTTTTCTTAATATAGTGTCTCATATTGAGCACAACTAGTGCTCGAACATGTAAATTTAATGAAATACCATATTTAGTGTCATTTGGATTACTATTTTCATAAGTATTCTCTTAGGATTTTCGTTTTTATCTTTTTTTAGATCATTTGAGAAAGAGTACAAGGATAAATAAAATTCACAAATAGATAAGAAGATGAGATATTGACATAAATGAATGCCCAAATCTTATCAAAGAAACAAAAAGTTTCATGAATGATAAATTTAGTATGCTCATGGTGAAAGAAAAAAAATAGGAAACCATCTAATATAATTCAACTCAAACTATTAATATTATGAAAAATCATACATAGGGATTAAAATTAAATGGAAGGAGAATATAGTCATAGCTCTAATAAGAACTAATTCTTATGGATTCAAATGTGAGACATGTAGATAAGTGACCTATAAATAAAAATGGAAGCAAATGATATCAAAAGAGGTAATCAATTATTTCATGTTGAATGATAAAATGAATAATAAAGAAATGGAGACAAAATATTCCAAACAAAGGATATGGCTGAGGGAAGTAAAATTATTAAGGACACTGATAAGGTTGAAGAGTAGATTGAGGAAAAACATTGAAAATTAGAGAGAGATTTCAAAATCCTTCAGGGCAAGGGTAAGGTTATTCATGAAAAACCTCAACACATGAAATATATGGCATAATTGATTTTAAAATGTAGGCCACCAAATAGAAGGCACACAAAAATAAGGACAAGCCACTCATACTAAAAAAAATCAAAAGAAATTTCTAATAGGATACAACTAATTTAGGAAACACTCAAAAAATGGGGCTTGTTTAAAAATTGGATCAAGAAAGACACACTAAATGTTTTGAAAGAATAATGCACGATTAAAGGGTTACCTAGGGACAAATAATAGAGCTAGTAAGGGGTGATTTTGCCCCTAATTTTACCAAAGATAGGATTGAAAAACATATTTTTTTACTCAAAGAGTGTGGGAAGGGAACACATTTTTAATGAATAATGCCTAGATGGAAGGGTTAAAATATAGTCAAATATGATGAAGGCCCTAGTTTTCATGTAACCTAGTAGAGCACCATCAAAATCAATAATACACAAGGAGGCAATTGTGTAGATGTACCAATAAAATTGGGAATGCTTAGATCACAAGGATTTACCAAGACTTGACATTCACTGATGATGGAAGTTTGGATTACATGAAATGTGGATCACAATGAAAGGGAAAGAGCTTGTGAATAATGGAGTATAAAATAAAGAGATACCAATTCAGGAAACTAGCAAAGAATGAGAGTTTAGACATGTCGATATCTAAGCCAAATTGTTACATGAACTCAGCTTGAGCAAATCTAATGTAGTATGGCTCATATATATCAACCTATTAGTCAAAAAAATTAACTATAAAGCAATCAAAACCCTATTATTAGATGGTTTTTACACATTTTATGGTCACGCATTTATTAACTATAACCACACGATGTTGGCTTGAACCTATAAAGTCTCATATTTTTAATAGTTTAAGTTGTGGACGCTATTATTGTTGTAATGTTTTTGGTGCTAATATTATTAAATATTTTATTGTCTATAGAAAACATGTATTTTTGGATATTAATGCAAATAAGTTGAGATTTCATTAAGGGTTATTTTTATTATCAATGTATTTTAATTGATTCAAATATGCTTATGATGGTGGTTTACTATTGAATCTTTTCATAATATTTAATTATTATTTAATAATCCCAAGTGTTGTTTCATGTCACATTATAAATTTTAACAAGGTTCATGGTCTATCATATTCACAACTAAGATAACTGCACCCTTATAGTATCTCTCTTTGTTCCTCGAGTGAGCGTGTAAGTTTAATTGTGTGATATGCCAAATTAGTGAGTATCAAAATTTAGGATAAACATAGTAGCATAGATGTGATATTTGGAATATAGGAAACTACACCAACAAGAACTAGAAGAAGACAAAAATATATACTTATACAAGTAACTGGAGGTTATGGAAGAATAAAATTAGAAATAATAATAAAAAATGTTGGAAAAAACACAAAAAGAAAAAGACAAATTAAAAAAGTCAAAAAAATTGGGAAAAAATTAAAATTTGAATATGTATGTATGTATGAATGTACATATGTAGGGAAAAAATACAAAAGAAAAAAAATGAAAAGGTGGTAGAACAAGAAAAGGGAAAAAAAGGATTAATTACCAATTTAAAATTTGGGAAACAATGACTTTGTGAATCAGTGGTAAAATTTTTCATTGTGAGGTGGTTGTTGAGCTGGGTTGTTAAATTTTTGTGGTAATGTTGCATCATAGATATTTTTGTAGATAAGCACAACACACAAGATACAATTAGGCTTATCAATTTCTTTGTTGGTTCTTTATGGATGTAAACTATGCATAAAAATTTACAATGAATCTCATCAAACTTATCTTGAAGACAACATAAATGTTTAAGTTTGGGGATAATGTTGGAGGCATTATTTATCAATATCAGGGAAGAATTCATTATAGTGTTAATAAAGCTGAATACTATCAAGACAATACAATTCAAATAGGCAAAGCTTATGAAATAATAACCTATGTTGATTCATAATGAATAATTTAAATAATTAAAAACCATGTAAAAATAAGCCTCAATTCATAAATTGACATGCAAAATTTAGAAGAGTAAAAATACATAAAACTCAACCTATTATTTTTAATAGCTACTATTTTTAGAAATTACTATTTTTAGTAAGTTTCACATGTAAGAGCGTAGTTATAAAAAAATTCAAAAATAAATTAACCACTAAAATTAACTTATCTAACAAATATCAACTGAAGCTCAAGTTTGATTACAAAAATATACAATTTTTAAACTTAAAAAAAAAACTCAAAAATAATATTAAACTGTAATTTCAGACCCTTAAATTATGATGTATGACCTTTGATAACTGTTAATTTATATATTATAATGTTAAATATGTTTAGATCATTAAACATTATCATTTATGAATTATTTATTGTATGTGTAGTTAGTTAGTTGTTTAAATAAATGTCAAAGCAAGTAAAAAAGGGCCCCCATCCGATTAGAGATAGTAAATTGGTATATATTATTGATTTAATCTTGTGAACTTATTTTAAATTCAAGATATAAAGTTAAGTTATAAAATTTATAACTTATAGATTGATTTATTATAAATTATTTGACTTTTAAAAGTCAATTAAATTTATAACTACAACTATCTAAGGTTAGTTATAACTCGAATCATAACTATGTCAAACACTTATAAGGAGATTGAAGACAAATAACAAAGGGAAAAACATGTAGGCTCATCAAGTTTTAAAATTTTTCCATATCTTTCTTCTTTTATTTAAACATATTTGAGATTGAATACTCATTTGGAGATAGACCAAACAATGATTTCTTTGATGATGAAGTAATTAGTTTGAATAACATAGATATATTAAGGTTTCTTGATTAATTAATAATTGGTTATCTAAGGATTATTAAGTATTCATATCATTGATGATTGTAGATATGTAGTCATGTACATAGAACTTCATGTATTTAATCTAAGTAATAATATCTCGCATTTTGTGATAAATTATTAATCTATTAATTATATATGATTCTCATTTGAAGATCATGTTTGTTTTCAGACTCATGTCATTTATATTTTAATAAAGTTTAATTTAAACCTATACGATGATTCTCATCAAAATTCTTGCACATATTTTCTTTATATTTAATTAGATTTCCTTTATATTTCAGTTGGGTTTATTTCTATTTAGCTAGTTGTATTTGTATTTTTAGTTTAGTTTTTATTTAATGTTTCGGTAGATTTCATTTTCTCATAGTTAAACTTAGTTATAATTAGTTATTTGATTTATTTACTATTTTAATTAAGTTATAGATTAATATTTATTATTTTTAGATTATTTTTTATAATTTAAGTTATTTCTTTCCTCATCTCTTTCATTTTATTATTTTATTTGACTTAGATCTTAATCAATTTAGGTTTTTTTATTTCTTTAGTTATCATTTTTATTTTATTGTTGTACTTTATTTCCATTTAGGTAGGCTAACTTGTTATTCTATTGGGTTTAGTTTGTTGTTAGTTAAGTGTCATTTACTTAATTAATGGTTAGATATTAATTTCTTGGTAAATGATTATGTTATTTTTTATTTCAATCTCTTTGTTTGGTGTCTGTCTTCATTTCTTTTATTTGTCTCTAGGTTTTTTATATTACTTTCCTTTAGTTTAATTTAGTTTATTGTGGTATCGATATTGATAAGAAAGAGATATATTATTCAAAGGATATGAGATATTTACTTCAAGATATTGCATCACTCATAGGAATTACTTTATTGGTCAGGTTAGATTATATCTATTTATAATGCCTAATTCACTTTTATATTTTTTTATTCACTGAACTATTGGAAAACCCATTTACACATCTTGGGATCAACATTTATTCCATAGATCCCCTATGATTAACTTTTTTTGATTCCAACTTGACCTTCATGATAGGTGAAAGAGTTGATTTGTTAATGTGACATTTTCACCATCAATAACTCTTCATGAAATTCATGATTTTAAAGCAGTAATAAATAGCTACATGTTTAAATATAATTGAAAATAATAAATTTACAAGCAATGAAGACCTAGGATCTTTACAAAGATATATTACACATAGTTTTGCCACATAGCCATCATAAATATAAAGTGAAAAGTATAGACACCATGAACAATATGAAACACATAAGATAATACAAAATGTTTGCACATGACATAGGATACATTTGAAGGCAAAAGCATGAACTTGTCTTTATAAACTCCATTACCATGAAGCTACATGATCATGACATGTAGATAGTTGAGATTCTTAGATGTGGTTAAAACTATAAATTTACATATAACAATTTATGTTATTGTGGTATAGTCTCTAGGATATTTAATTCATAGTGACCAATATTCTATAAGTCTAAAAAGAAGCCTTGCAAAATCAGTCTCTTGGACCCATGATCAATCAAGGAAATATTAAATTCATTCCCAAAGCTAGAGATCTATAGCTTCTTACCATTTATAGGCTGATAACTCTTCTCAATATATCTTAAAAAATTCTTGACAAAGTCCTTACCAACCATGTTTAGCCCATCCTACCTACCATTATTAGACTAGGGTAAACAAGATTTATTAGAGCATGATATATATTTGATAATCTTATTTTGGTCTAGTAGGGCATGGCTTGGGTGTGCTCCTCTATTCATAGAACTATTTTTATTAAATTGGACTTTGAAAATGCTTATGAAATGATTGAGTGTAAATTTATTCTTATCATGATCAAGGCTCTTAGCTTTCATCCCTATTTCATTTATATAGTGAAAAATTAATTGTATAATTCCTCGATTTACCTCACTATCAATGGGCATCAAATCATGGGGATTGAGCTCTAATTATCTATTCATTAAGGTTGTCCCCTTTCTCTAACACTTTATGTTTTATCTACTGAAGTGTTGGGCTACCTCTTGGCTTCTAAGGCTTCTCAAGGAATCATTCATGACATTCTCGACTGCACCTCTCAACTCATCAATAGCCACTTTGCAGATGATACCTTACTCAAGCTTGAAAATAAAGAGGCCACTTTTAATGAAGCTATTCAATTCATAGACTTTTTTTTTTGGATTCTAACTCTAGCCTTCAATGGAGGAAAACCCATTATTTTTATCAAAGAATGATGCTTATGCCTGAGTGGCTTAGGAATTTTAAATGGTAGTGGATTGCTCAGGGGAAACAATTAAAGTTCTTGGGTATCCACTTCACTTTTGATAGTTCACAGTCTGAGATTTAAAAATATGTCCTCAACAAGATTGAAAGGAAAATTAATTATTTGATCACTAAGACCCTATCTCTAGCGAGCAAGTTTTAGATTTGCACCAAGATCTTGGATTTCACACACGTTTACTATTCCTCCAGTTGGGCTCCCTCTAAAGCCTCTTATGATAGTTTGGCTAATCTTCTCAGAGATTTACTTAGGGCCAATTCTAATAGGGATCATGGATTTCATTGGGTGTCCTGGGACATTTGTTTCCTTCCTCATGATAAAGGTGGAAAGGGTATCATTGACAACTATTAAAAAAATATGGCCTTGTATGCTAAATGGGTTTCTCAGCCTATTGGGGGCAATGAATATTAGAAAATTATTCCCTAACATTTCATCTCTTTAGGCTCTCTAATAAATGAAAATTTAATTGATATCGAACTGATGCATACAAGCATAAAAAAATACAAAAATATTATAGTTACAAAAATGTAACTTCCATGACAATAAGGAAAAACTAAATGCCACCTAAGATTGGTTATAAAACTGATGAATTAACAAGAATACTAACTAATTTCTACAAACAATGTAATAAGTGTTTTTTATTATGCTAATATTCCCCCCTTTATTATATTATTTTTAAAAATGTACCCCCAAAATGGATCAAATTTCACCTTGCCAAGAGATTTGGTGAGAATATTTGCTACCTGTGAATATGTCAGGCAGTACTAGAGCCAAATATGGTGATTCAAAACCTGTTCTATGATGTAATGACACTGAACCACAATGTGTTTGGTTTATTCATGAAAAATTGGATTCTTCACAAGCTTCAAAACACCTTGATTATTACAAAATAGAACTGATGGCTGGTCTTTAAGAATCTCCAAATTAGACAAAATGTGACATATCCATATTTCTTCACACATAATTTCTCATTTAGTGTGATATTTTACTTCTATGGATGAGAGAGTAATGAATGACTACTTTTTACTGATCCATGAAATGGGTCTAGATTCGAGATGAAAAATGTATCCTAAAGTAGATTTTATATCATCAACAGATCCAACATACTCTAAGTTAGGGTACCCTTGCAAGAAGAACTAACTATTCTTTTTGTATTCCAGACCATACTCAAGTGTTCCTTAGACATATCTCAAAACATGTTTTGCTACAATCTAGTGACATTTCTTTAGCTCCTACATAAATCTAGAAAGATAGCTCACAATAAAACATATATCTGGCTTGGTGTAGGTCAAGTAGATGAGACTCCCATTGAGCTATTTGTAGAGAGTTGCATCTACTTGAGGGGAATCCTAGAAATGAGAGAGTTGTAAACCTATCTCCATCAGTGTCAAAAGAGGTTTTAGTTTGACATTCTATACTTTTATAGGAGTGCCTTGGCATATTTCATTTGGGAGATAAAGATGTGATTCTATTTCTACCATATCTCCAAGCCAAGACAATAATGTATTAGCCCCAAATCAGTCATATCGAAGGATTTCTTTAGATCATTCTTTAATGCATCAACAAGATCATATGAACTACCAATGATCATAAGATCATCCACATATAAGACAAAAATGATAATATCTATACCAACCTTCTTGATATACAAATTGGAATTAGAGGGGATACGTATGAAATCATGCTATAGTAGGTGATCATCTATTTTTATGTACCATGCTTGAGGTGCTTGTTTAAGTCCATAAAGAGACTTAACTAGATGACATACCTTATGTGGATGTTTGTCATCGATGAAACCTTCTAGTTGGGTCATTTATACTTCTTCTTTTAGATCACCATTTAGGAAAGCACTCTTGACATCCATCTACTAAAGTTTCCATCCATATTGTGTTGCCAGTGCACAAACAATTCTGATGGTCTTGATCTTCATGGTGGGTGGAAAGGTCTCCTCATAATCAATGTCCTCTTGCTAAGCATAACCCTTTGCAATAAATCATGATTTATGTTTGTAAATGGATCCATCTACCTTGTACTTTGTTTTGAAGATCCATTTGTAGCCAATGGGTTTATTTTGTATAGGTAGATCAACAAGTTCCCACGTCCCATTCTTGATGAGAGCATCATATTTTGCATCCATAACTTTCTTCCACTAGGGTTTACTTAAGGCCTCTCAAACTATCTCTAGTTTAGTGATGTCAACCATTGAACTCATGAGTGCAAGATTGACTTCATCTCTTACTTATCTTCTTGTTCTAACTCCTGATGATGTGGAGGAGAGCTAAGGTGTGAGTCCTTGATTGTGGAATTTATCCATTTAGGATGTCGTTGTAGCTAATAATTTGATGAATAACTACCATATAGATTACCAAGATCAACAATCAATTCTCTTTCTTGAACCTCACCTTCTTCATGCTCATCATCTAACTATGGGAAAAGTCTATGAGAGGTGGTCTATTCTATCTCCTTCTATGCCAATGAGTCAAATGATGACTCATCATAGACCACATCATGACTTTCATAAATCTTCTTCATCTCAGGATCCATGAGATGGTATGCTTTAGAGGTAGTGTTATACCCTAAGAAAATACATTGGATGATCTTTGGTTCAATCTTATTTCTTTTCTTATCTAGAACATGCATATAAGAAGTACAACCAAACAATCAAAGATGAGAAATAGATGGTTTAAAACTACTCCATACCTCTTCCATTATCTTATCTAGCAAGATCTTCATTAGTTCTCTATTGAAAAGATAGACAACCATCTGTATTGCTTTTGCCCAGAATTGTGCCATTAACTTTGTAGCAGATAGCATGCAACAAGCCATCTCCATGATTGAGCAATTGCATCATTCTGCTATTCTATTCTACTGAGGCATGTAGGGAGTAGTCAAGTGCTACTTGATGCTATGTTGCTTTAGGAATGCTAAGAACTCTTTTGATGTGAATTCCCCTCCTCGATCTAAGTGGAGGAGTTGAAGTTTCTTCTTGAACTATGTAACAACACGTTGATAGAAGGTAGTGAGGTGTGCAAGAGCTTCACTTTTCTTTTTGAGAAAGAACACCCAAATCTTGTGAGAAAAGTCATCAACAAAAAATGAAAAGTACCTAAATCCTTGATGGGATGCTGACATGGGTTCACATATATTAGTATGCACCACATCAAGTCATTCCTTGGCATGTGAAGAAAATCAACTCAAATGGAACCCAATGTTGTTTGCTCACAAGACAACCAAAACATATCGGTAAAGAATGAGAAAGTTAAGGAATGCCTTGTACCATTGCCTTGGAATTGATCTAGAGGAGGGAACTAGTATGTAGATGCCCATATTGCTAGTACCAAAGTACAATATATTTTGCTATAGAGGTAACAAGTGCAACTTCATAGCTTGAAACTGCATCTAAGGTAAATAACTGATCCTTCAAGAAGGCTTTAGCAAGAACCTAACCTTCTTAAGAAATGAGACATGATTTGATGCCTTCTTAGACTAGAAACCCTAATTTTATCTTGTGATTCAATAATTGATTAATAGATAAGAGATTTGTTGTCAATCTAGGGATATAGAGTACCTTTGTGAAAAAATAACATCTTGTCCTGAGAGGAATGGTGACATGTCTAATTCCTTATACAATGTACTCTTTATCATCAGTAATTTGAACTTGATCTCTAGTTGGGTGAGTTGATAGTGAATCAAAGAGTTCCTTACATCTAGTCATGTGCTTGCTAGTACCAAAGTCTATTAACAAAAATTTGTTTGCTTTTATTGAAGTTTGGGAGACTAGTACAAGGTCATCATGGGCTCCATATGTTGTTTTTTCTATTGTTTCACCATATGATGCATTCTCCTCTTGATTTTGTGTTGTTACATGCCCTTTCTACTTCTAATGTCAAGGATGTCTCTTATATTTCTTCGAATCTTCTTTACTGGAAGAGCCCTTATAACTAGATTAGCTTGAGCCAAGGTATTATACCAACAATGATCAATGTCGTGCATGTGGATTTTTAAAATGTAACACCACCACCTTGGCTTCTCAGTCTTATACTATTTTTGATGTTGTTGTGGTTGATTTTGAGGTCCTTTCTTTAATTTTTGACCATGTTTCTTGGAGATGAGGGCTTTGTCTTCAAATTTTTCATGCACAAACTATATCACTTCCTCCTATTGAAGAAAATTGACTAGTTCTTTGAATAGCACCACTTGCTTTGTTATGTTGAGTTTCATAACAAACATGTAAAATTGAGATGGGAGAGATCTCAATGTGATCAGAACCAACATCTTATCCTTGATCTTCTCTCCAAGTGTAACAAGTTCTGCTCGTAGTTCTACAACCCAATATAAGAACTCTTTAACCTTTTCCCCTGATTTCATACTGAGTGTATGAAGAAGTAATTACAAATGTAGAATTTTGGTCTGGTTCTTTGCCTCATATATTGTGGATAGAATGTCCCATGCCTCCTTTGATGTTTGTGCATCATAAACATGAGGTTGTACTTCATTAGTAATACTGAGAGTTATTAGCATGAACGCTATCACATCTAACTTATCAAACTTCTTTTGCTCATCTTGGTTGGCAAGATGGGTCACTGTTCCAATGATGATGACCCATAATTATTCAAATTGAAGAATCATTTGCATCTTCATCTTCCAAGCGATAAAATTTGGCCCTTTCAAGAGCTGGGCATTTGACAAAAGCAACTTGGGTGAAGACATTTTGTGTGTGTTTTATTACTTTATTTTTACAATAAAATTACAATAAAAATAGGTTATTTAGTTTCAAAGTTTCAAAAAATTTATATTTTTATTTATTTACAAAGAAGTGTACCTTTTTAAAGATTTTAAACTATTTTCATCAAAAATGGTATGTCATAGAAAGATGGGCACGGTATGCTCATGCAGTCAAATGCAAACATTTGTTTGGGAATTCTTCTTCACATTCATCATATACGTCATAGCCTTCTTCAATATTTTTACCAATCTTCTGAGCCTGACACTTCATGTCAAACAAGAAATAGCTGAGGAGGCCCTAGCCTACTAGTTCATCAAGTTGAAGATTTTCAATTTCTTTGAGGGAAAATTTTAAGGAAATATAGAATCATTTAGGATTCATTCAATCTTCTTGGTTTGAAAATTCAAAAAGAAACTTTGAAATGTACCTTGCCTTTCACTATCTTCTTCTTGTCACATTTGGTTACATCTATGGTGATTCAATGGACTGTTTTGTCACTTACACCTTCCTAATCTTCCTCTATGCTAGTTTGCACATTTCATTTGCTATGCAAAAACTTAGTTATCTTCTAATACCTTACTGGCTTTCTTTCATGCGTCTATTTCTACATTGCTGCTTTCTACCAAACTACTGTGACTTCCAATACTTCTGCAAGCTTAAGAAGCTATGTCAAACTTGAACACAGACTTTTCTTTGTAGGATTTTATCCATTTTCTCTAGGCTTCATGTGTTGAACTTTATCCTTTGCTAGAATGATGTTGAACATGGCTAGCATGATCCTCCACTAGCTACATTGGTTCAACTCTTGCCGTGATTCACTGCTGCCAACCTTGCTCTAATACCAGATTGAGAAATGATTTTTTGATTGATATCAAACTAATGCATACAAGCATCAATAAATACAAAAATATTATAGTTACAAAACTGTAACTCCCATGACAACAAATCAAAACTAAATACCACATAAGATTGGTTACAAAACTGATGAATTAACAAGAATATTAACTAATTTCTACAAATAATTTAATAAGCACTGTTTATTATGCTAACACTCTCCATATGGTAAAAATATTTGGAAGAATATTGGCTTTCAATCCCTCCTCATCACTACTATGCATGTGAAGATTATTGGCTCCTTTTTAGTTAAAAATATATGGAAGGATTTAAAAGTATTCAAACCCCATTTGAATTGGGTAAGAGACGGTTTTCACATAGGGTTATATTTTAATGACTATAGATTATGGTGGTCTCCTATTCTCACTAATTATTCCATTCCCTTAGATGAATTACCTGGTATTAAATCTCTATGATTATTTCAAAAAGGGATTTGCACTATCTAAGATTTGGTTCCCTCTAGAGACTAGATTCTATGGACTTATTTAAAAATAAAGTTTAAATTAAATAATGTGGAATTACCTTCCATCCTTTACATTCAATAATTACTCCCTAATGTTATGCTATATAATCTTGGACTGTAGCCTCCTATGGCATGGTGGAAAGGCTATAGGTGGAACTATGATACACACTTTAAAAGATAATCTCCTAATCATCTTTATTAGGTGATGAGTCTAATCTCTCCAGCTCTCAACAAGCTCAATAGGCATTGGGGCCTCCAATCCTCTATTAGGACTTGGCTCACCCATCTAGATCATGTGTGGCACCTTGTCCTAGAGACCAAGATGGATCATTTCTTGTGGTGTTTAATTTTCCAAGAACTCTACCTCAGTGAGAAGATGCTCCACCTATACATTCCCTAGCCCTTTTATTTGGCTTGTAAGTGACCAAAATATTTTAAACATATGATTTGGTTTTGTCCTAAAGCTCACTCTACCTAGTGATGGATTCATTCATTATTCTAACCTTATCAACCTAAGCCTTTCTCTTAGTGTTAGGTATTTTTTTGGAGATTTTTCAAATTGGACAACCTCTATTGCCTTTATATAGTAATCCTTTTTTGATATCATCATCTTTTAGCTTTGGAAAACTTGAAATAATTCTATTTTTAATCATGGGCCTTGTGTAATTTCATTTTTTGTTAATGAGAAGGTGCTTATTATTTCATCAATTTATTTATAGATTCAAGCATAATTTGAGAATATGGAACTGGATGTCTTACACCTATAAAATCTCTTTGACAACTGAGGGAGTGCCCCTTGTACTATGAGTAGAGTTTCACCACATGGCCAACTATGCCATCCACCACCACCTCCTCTCGGGAGGTGTAGAATCAGAATCTAGTCTAGAAGCAAGGGCCACTTTCCTCCTCACCCTCCCCTAGGGATGGTTATATTTCTCATGGAAATTTTGATGTTAATACTTCATGGTGGTCTCCAATGTGAATTATTATTCATAAATATCCTACTGATGGTTATCCTATCACTCTTCATGATGACCCCATGGATGGCTAGAATGCTTTGGATATTTGTGATGTGAAATTGCCTACTTGGTTAGCACTTCTCAAGGATGATCCTCTACCTCCCACTCCTAGGGTGGTGACATTTATTAATATTCTGATAGTTGGTTATTTTTAGTTGTTTTCATCATGCTTTGACCAATTATTTTTGATGTTTTGAGTTAGTTTTATCTTTCGTCATGGAGTTTGAGTCATGATTTATCCAGCTACATTACTTTGTAACCTTTTATAATTATATATTTTTGTTTAATATAATGTGAAGCATTCCAATAGTAAGTTTGAATTAAATTTATCTCACAATGGGTAAAATATTAAAATGTGATTTTTATAGGAAAATTATAAAAATGAAAATTGGTGTGACAAATTAAATACTTTTGTATGTAATTTCATTGTAAATATTATATATTGAGCCTATTATAGATAAAAAGTTTTGAAATACAAATTTCAAGCTTAAAACAAATATTTTTGATATTCTATTAGTTGTTGTTTCTCCTTTCTAACTTAGATTGATGTTATGTATGTTCCTAGATTAATTTTATCATCACTTATATCAATATGCTATACTTTTGACTTGGTTGACTGATTATTCATTGTTCTAATTATTCTGTGAAAAGATGATGAATATAATTTAAATTATTGTATATGTATGTGTTCTGACTTATCTACAAGTAATTATCTTCTTAAGTATGCCTATGAAATCCACTCATAAAGTTAATATTCCTTAGTATCTTGTGGCTATGCTTATCCAAATTCAAATGAAGAGGGAATTGATGAATGCTAGCATATTTAGAAATATATCTTTTATAATGTTTTCTTTAGCAAAGTATAACTAAATTCTTGTCTTAATATTATTTTATACCCTACCTTCCCCTCTTTTTTATGTTTATTTATGAAACTTGAATAATTGTATATTAAGGTATCGTCATTTTAAATATTCATGTTCTTTTTTTGGAGTCATTGTGAATATCAATGTTTAATTAATTTTTATTATTGTTTTCAAATCATTCAAGTGAACTTATCTTGATTAGTTTCATTCCACCTGTTATTATTCCATTAAGGATTACTTAAAATAATCATAACTTGTAATTCATGCCCTGGGTCATATTCATATGATACTAAAATGAGATAATATACTTGTAGCCTATTGTAGTCAGTACACAAAATTGCATCAATGGAAAATATCATTAGAAAGAGGTCGCAATTGAATCTAAAAAACCAAAATATAATCTTATGGTATAAACTTTCCAAAATTTGACATAAAAACAACCCTATGGTAGTCTCATAGTCTGCCTCCATACAATAATCTATTTTTTTGTGCTTAAAAATATCAATAGATTTTTCCATTCAAATAGTTTGGATTTTTCATCATGTCTTATAGGATCCCTAATATATTCTAGTTTTTTATTGATTCAACCTTTTGAATTCCACATAATACCTAATCTGAGATAGGTAGGCCAATAATGTCTAGGACTTATCCAAGTTCACCAAATAATGTTAATTTCCATCCATTTTTGACCATGGTTGCTTGGTTAGGAGGAGAAATAATCAACATCCGAGGAGATGTCCATGAGTTACCTATAAATCCTAAATGATATCTCCCTTATTACACATTTAATAGTGTGAAAACACTAGAAAAACACATTACATCTTTTAATCTATCCCTAAGATTATTTAATGTAGAACATGAAAATGTTTCCTGTAGGTTTTTCCCATTCACATTACAAGATGTCATTTTTGATTATTTTCTCAACGTAGTTTAAAAATCCACCAGTTCTACCAAGTTATTAATCCTAATGTCTTATATCATTATTTTTTATGTTAAAAGGGAAGAAAATGACCTTATCAAAACATTTAATGCTAGATTTAAAAGGATGTATAGTCGATTCACACTGATGTATAGGGATACTCTATCATTATCTATTGATACATACATGACCATAATAGATCCTATCAGCATTGCATTTGTTAGAAGAGATATGGTATTAAATGATATGATTTTGACCTATGATAAAACCACTAATGTGGATCAAAATGCTATCCACAGGGTCACATTTTCAATATCATTTCCAATGTCAATTAGAATGTTGCTATGTTGCATCTTATACCAATCAAAAATTAGTTACACTTAAGACATGCTGATCCAACCCAAAATTTGGGTTTCCTCAACACTGAACCAATATAACACCAAAACATCAGAGCCTAGCTTTATTGCAACTATTAATAATGTGCAATAATTATCTTAATATTAAACTAAAAAATGAGTTGGAATATATTTGATGCATGGTACCTAAGATTAGTAATGACTTCTTTGGTTTGAAAATTTGAGTGGGAAATTCATCTGAGGAAAATATTGGTATACATTACACTTATCATATATGTAATATCCCATAAAATTGATCTAATACTGTATAATATCCCCTAAAAAATTTTCATGAGATTAGCATATGTCAATTATCCTTTCCCAATTGGTGTAAAGTTCATGCCATAACCCAACATGGAGAATTAGACTATGTTAAATTTTACAATGCCTTTGAGGTATTTTAGAAGGAAATGGAAGAATATGAGGCAATCCCAAGTGATCAAAACACAACTAGAATATCCAACACACCTAATAAAGCACTATCATGTGTAGATACTTAAATTTGGTCATGAATACTTGACAATGTCAGTTTTAGCCCACTTTTACTTTAATTGACTTAAACATTTAAATCAGTCCTATTTTGCTACCTCACTCTTCTGTAAGTACTTATATGCACATATCCCTTTCTAAGTTACTAATTTACACCAACATAAATGTTATTAATTTAAAAAAACCTCTCTAAAAATCTATAAGCACATTCAAATATATAAAATCAAGTGTCACCCTTCCTAGTACATAATCAAATTGTATAGGACATGACCAACTAGTTGATATTATTTTTATGGGTTGATCATATATTTTCCCTTAGAAAAAATTCTTTTTTAAAGTTAAACCCTCACTTATAGGTTGGTCCATATTTTTGATATAGGTATTGTGAGTTTTTACCCATTTGGATTGCTATAAATTCACGTCTATGTCACTTATTCTACTACTTGGCAATCTCTTAGCAATTTCAATATTGAATCACACTCTTACTACAACACATTGCACAAGATTTCCATATTATTTCCATTTTTTATTATATTCATTTGAATCAATCTTTATCCAAGTCATGAGCCTATTATATCTGATTCAATCAAAACATTATCAAGTATTTAAGCCATCTATAGATGCATATATGAAGTAAAAAGAGAATAATTGCATTAAACACTCTAAGTGTGAGAATTATGTGGACTTGAATTTACTCCTTAGAATATTGGATATGTAGGCATGATTTAATAATCACATGGGTGATTGGGGTCATCATAGCCTATTACACTCCCCCTTTATTTTGTAGGTTTTAAACTATCACAAACTCTAGTAGGGTTTCAACCTTGAATAAGTGATTTACATGTCATATGTGCACATCCAAAGGCCAAATTTACACACACTTTCATATTTTAAGCATGTGCACATGAATTTTCCTTCAATTTATTACTTTTTCACATAGGTCAAGATTGACCCATAGAGGATAATAATGATAATTGATCCTGACTATTTCTAATCAGTTTTGACACAAAATAGTGACAATTCTTGTTTCAATTTCACACACATAATAATATTTTATTTTATCAAATTTATTAATCTCTCAATCATTCACAATAATTCTACAGGCAGTATTCAACTAGATCTTCTTTTTGTTTCATAGTTAATTTCTTTCATTCATTCAAATTTTGTCCATTAAGCTCTTTATTTTCATTATACTAGTTAAAATTAATTTAAATCATTTGATACTTTATATTAAGTTTATATTGATTTGAGTTAATATAGCAATAAACTATAAATCATATTTCTAAACTTGAACCTTTGTTTTCAAGCCTTTGCTTTCTGATTTCCAATTGGGCTTCTTCTATTAGGGTTATTATTTGATTATATTATTATTTGATTAAATTGGCTCTATTTTTAAAATTAGCAAAGATTTTTATTAGTCATATTGAGATAATTTTTTTTTTTCAAAATACTATATGTATTTTTTGGAAATTACAATTTACTAGTTTTAGTAAATTTGGCCTAGGGGAAAAATAATGTACCTATTTTCAAATTAATTTCTATGTTTCATCTATCTAGTGATTTTAATAAAAATTTTCTCTTAAATTTATAAAAATACATAACATATCTCTTGGAGTGGTTATTTATTTATTTTGAACATCATACAATGGTTATATGGGTTATTCTTGGTGTACATTTTATAATTCAAGTAATGATTGTTCAAATTACATGGTGTTGGATAGAAATATTCAATTTATTTCATAATCATGTAATAAATAGGGGAAAACTAATGTACAAAAAAATAGTCACAATCCATCTTCTATGTAGGTTTTTTTAGTGGTGAATTTTCATTAATTTATAAATATTTTCATTTTATTAATTGGCATTTGGCAATTTTATGGGTCAATCAACAATGGGGAATCTTCTAAATTTGTATATATATGTTAATTTTAGAATCATATCACCTAATTTTTAAAATACTTTTTTTTTTAATATACATGTATTTTGTCAGTACCTTGAAAGTCAATCCAAGAGCATTTTCCAATATATGCTATATAACACTCTTTTTTTCTCTTTGTTAGAGGCTACACCTCTACGGTGGTATTTTATACCCAAATAATATTCAATAAGCAATAACATTAAACCATCTACATTCATTGTTAAACATCAACAATTGCTATCAAGTGTTAGCATTTGTTATCAAATGTCAGCATTTTTTATCAAGCGCCTATATTGTGTGCTTTGATGGATTCAATAAAGAATGTTAAGAAGACAAGAAATTAACTAGAAAAATAACCTATTATCTTATTTTAGCTAGACACCAAATGTAGGTACTAAATATTAAATGATTTATTGTTATTTAGTTGCACTTTCTTCTTAAGACTATTTATCATAAACATAGATGACCGTTTGTATATATAGATGATCAACTACATAAGCATACTACTGACTACATATACAAATATATATTTGGATATGTAGGTGATCACCTACATATACAGTCAACTACCTGTATATGCAAGTAAATATCTATAAATATAGATAACCATTTATATATGTAGATGGCCACCTATATATATAGGTAGTCATTTGCATATGTAGGTAGTCATCTATAGATATATATGTCCACTTGTACATGTAAGTAGTCATTTATATATATAGGTAGTCATCTACAAATGCAGATGGTCATCTATATTTATAGATGGTTAGCTATGTATGCACGCAGTCATATTCATATGCAAAAAAACCAAAACACTAAAATATCAAATGATTTACTATGATTTATTTACTCTTTTCTATTAAGGTTAAATAATAATTATAAGGTCTATCCATTTTGTATTTAAAACCTACTGATAACCCTTTTGAACTTGAAGACATTCCTTCACTAGAAGACGTACCTAGGTATCTAAGGCCAAACATAAGTACTAAATATTAGTTGATTTAGTGGATTGTTATTTATTGCACTTTTGTATTAATTTTCAATAATAATTACAAGGTCTAAAAATATTTTATGCACAAAACCCACTAATAGCCTATTTAAAGATATGCATCCACTGTATGATGTATCTGGGTATGAAATGCCAAACATAGGTACTAAATATTAAATGATTTTGTATTCTTATTTATTCATTTCCATATTAAGTTTTAATAATAATTACAAGGTCCACAAACATTTTACATGCATAACCCATATATAACCCTTTTAAATACATTGCTCCACTAGAATATGTACCAGGGTATGAAATGCCACCCCCTAAAGATAATTTTAAAATAATTTACTAGCAAATAATATAAACATTTTATGGATCTCATGAAAGAAGAACAATAATAGAAAATTCAACTTGAAAATATAATACAATAAAAAGGAGATTAAAGGAAATCACTGATGTTTATGATGAAAACCTAATATCAGATGAGAATTCTACTCAACCAACACAAACTTCATATGAAAATAATGCTTAAAAATCTATGAAAGAAGAGAAGTACATGGATAATTGGTCATTTAAGTTTGATTGGGTAGCAAAATATTCATTAATTGAATCTTTAGATACATAAAAAAGAACTGATACTCCAACATAATGTAAATGTACAATATGTAGTTGGAAATTTGGAAAAGACCATAAAATACAACTGAAGTTGGAAACAATGTGGAAAAATATATGTGTTAGTAAAATAAAAATATGGACAAATTAAAAGAATAATGAGATGGATAAATGTAAAAGAATGCATGCATCAATTTTATCTAGTAGAGTATAAAAATAATTATAAACATCAATGATAACTCATTGAGAAAGGAAGAACAATTATAACTCAATTCATAAAAGTGGCTCAGTAAAATATACATGCAAA
Source organism: Torreya grandis (assembly GCA_037957365.1). Classification (NCBI taxonomy): domain Eukaryota; kingdom Viridiplantae; phylum Streptophyta; class Pinopsida; order Cupressales; family Taxaceae; genus Torreya; species Torreya grandis. The sequence continues at coordinate 281,451 of JARHVA010001930.1, forward strand.
AAATATATAATTCTCCACAATATATCACATTCTAAAAAGAGGCAGTCCAATCTCTAATTTTTTAGATTATAAAATTTTATTTAAACATAATGGATAGCATAACATTCCACAATCACATTGGTCGGATAAAAGTGCTTAGGAAATGGTTAAATGTCTCATGATGGTTGAAATGGAGGATTTGAAAGAAAAATTAAAATCAACACAATTTATCTCACTGTATATTGACAAGGTAACAATAGTTGACAACATATCATGGGTTTGTACATATGTTTATACATTTGAGAAAAATTCAATGAAACCTCATGTATTATATGTATAGATAAAAAATTGTAATCTTGAGAATATTTATAAATTAGTTATTTCTAATTTAATTGATATAGCTAGGATGGATCATTATGATATAGGTACCAAATTAGTGTGTGTTGGTGTGAATGGTGCATCAATAATGTAGGGAAAATATAACTAGTATGTGCATTCACATAGAAATAATAGTTGCCCCATATATGATTCCAATTCATTACATGGAACATAAATGAATGTTGCTTATAAAATTATTAGCATATTTCAAAATGTCTCAAAAGTGGAGAAGCTTATTTGTGACTTACATGCATACATGTCAAAAAGTCCAAAAAGATTTTTAGAGTTTAATAAATTTATAATTAGGGTGATTGATGCGAAATTTTTTTAAAAGATGTTTATACAATATGGATGTCCATGTATGATCCTACATGTAGAATATTTGAAGAATATCCATCACTAACAGGTTTTATGTTTAAATACTAGATGGAATTTGACAAGGCAAAAGATTTGTTGTACTATTTGATTTTTTTTGAAAATCTAATAACATTATGTGGTATTCTACCCATGTTGAAATAAATTCATTGTTTGATGAAACACGCCTAAAATATATCCATTTATATTATTGTCTTCATATGGTTGAGGAAATAGGTTTGTCAATATCTTGATATCTTATACTACTCACAAGAAATTTCTAAGGGACCTATATTTAGTAGTTGGAAATATTAGGAGATATTAAGGACCCTTAAAATTATGTTAAATTCAATATTAATTATCATCTTTTTATTTTTGTTAATGGAAGGGAGATATCACTACACACTTTCAAAAATGAATTGCTTTGGTTGGAGCAGAAATTGAAAAAGTCCTTGTAGCATGGGTTTTATATGATAATGTCATATACAAGACATGAATGAAATTGAAAAATGTTTAGAAAAGTTTATCATCTAAAATTCGAGATCATTTTAAAAAAGATGAGTTATTTGAAGTCATGGGAGTGATGAATCTTATATTTTGGAACACTATCCAGGGTGAAGACATAACAAGTACTTTATATATCAAATATGGGTACTCTCATTAATCATTTCAGTAGGTCTATCAAGATCAATGTAGTTGAAGTTAAAGGTATTTTTCAAAAGGATTTACTAACATCTTAGTCAATGAAATATGAAATTACCACGATTGATAATTTTTTTGCTTAAATGAACCAATAAAAAGTGGTGCTATTAGAAGGCTTTAGAAAAAAATGTATCCCAACAGTGTTCTAGAAGAAAATATCAATGAATATTTTTAGTTATATGAAATATTTAAAACAATGATTTTGGGGTCTATCAAGGATGAAAGGGTATTTAGTACGTTACCTTCTATAAATCAAAATTTCAAAATAGATTGGATAGAAACCTTGAGACATGTTTGAGGTTATGTGTTTCACGTTACCCAATGGATGAATTTTCTTATAAAAGAGCACTTTCAATTTGGATTTCTCTCACTAAAAGAAAAGCAGCCACTACTATATCCAAAAATGTTATTGAAAATTCCTCAAAGATGGTACATATGAGTGTCAGCTATGAAGAACATGTTGTAAAAGGATTATTTTAGATACCTAATTTTTAGTTTCGTATGTATTCTAAATATATTAAAATTAAATCCATATTCATAATACATTTGTGATATACTTATAAATGTTAACAATATTTTCTATTTTTCTATTTTTAACTCAAGGCATGAAATTAAGGATGTTGAGTTGATTTTGGTCTAATGTACCACTTATCTTCTTATGATATCATTTTAAAAAATTGTTGAGTGCATTTAAATGACATACTTAACTTGATCTTTAAGAAGAGGTAAAATAGTTATTAACTCTTTGATTATAACCTTTAATTGGTAGTGGTACCACCATGTGATTGCCCTATTCAAATAGGAACACCAATATTAATTGCTTCATTCAACATATATATTTTTTATGTTTGGGAATTTATGCAAGGTTTTAGTATTAATCACTTGAATTATTAACTTGAGGTATAGTAGTTATTCAATCTAAATTATGTTGTTTATGAATCCATTAATTGATTTGTTTACAAATCTTAATTATTGAATTATCTAAACATTTCAAATGAAAGTATAGATTTAAATTTTGAATACATACACGAAATTGCAAAAATAAGGTGGGGTCTACTTCAGCCTCATATTTAAATAAAAATTATTTCAACTGAGATCATCTTCCTATTATTATCTTGATATATATTTCTATTATTTATTGAAAACATATATTTCTTCTATTTATTCAATAATATTTATTTATTTATGATTCACAAATCTATGTTGTTTCGAATGGCATGTCAAACACACAAGTATGTCATTTATTAATCCCTTGATTATTTTACCAATCTTGACTATGATTTTTTTATAATTTAAAATTGACACACATCTAACAATTCAAAATGAAAATATCAATGAATAATTCAAATACAATAAACACTAACAAATCTAGAAATAGGAAATATATTATAAACATTATATAAAAGATCAAATTAAAATTATTGTTTTTTTTTCAAGCTAAGTACATGGATTACATTATTTACAAATCATAAATACATTACCAAGTTCCAACATTGGAAATATTAATGTTTGTCTAACACATCGATGTCTATCTGAATTATTTAAATGGAGGACTTTCCAGTTCCCTGAGCTTCCACTTCACTAGTGTTATCTTTTAGGACACCCAATTTCATAAGATCCTTTGTTGTGCTATTGATATTGGTAAGATATGTCCTTTCTTCTTTAGCTAAATATCCTACCAAAATTAATGTGGGTCCACATCAACTTTCTATTTAAATATAACATTAAGATCCAAGCCATGCTCCCTAATGATTTTATTCAAAGTATTATTTTAATTATTCATTATAACAAGATTTTCTTAAGTGAAATTATTGCAGTTGAAATTTTGTGAACATTTTTCAAATGCACATCAAGGACAACAACTTGATTCTTCAAAATTTGTATATTCTGAATGCAAATGAATAAAGAATATTAATTAGTTAAAAATTATAAAAATATATATTAATTGTAAAAAAAGAGTAAAAATTACCATGGCTTATTCTTTTTCTACTTATGCAATTGCTACATGGCTTTAATTTTTTGCCCATAAATTTAAGTATGCTTTAGCTTATGAATTTAAATTTCAAGAATTTTTAGCATTATATCTAAAATACAATCATCAAAACTATCATGATAGTAATAGAACCATAAATTAATTAGTTGAACACAACATCAATTTTTGTAGGTTGATGTTTAACCAATGGAAACAACTAATTGCACTATGAATGTTTGTGCAACTAGGCATTGATTTCCTAAATCAAAACTTTATCTTGATGATCCCATGTTTTTATAACATCAAGGTTACTGAGAAAAACTTTATTAACAAAAGAATTAACATTTCCAGCCAATAAATTATTCAAAGGAAAAAAAATAATATGATCATCAATTTAAGGGATATCATGAGGAGCGGCTTTGCTAGGTTGAAAGTGGGATGTGGAAGGTTGTTGAAACATTTCTATCACATTTGGATAAGAATGATATATCATTTCATGAGGATTAAAAAATTTCAAAGGAGACTCACTATTAATCCCCAAAAACTCATCATCAATATGGTTTTTTGAATAAATGTGGTTTCTATTGCACTTGATAGACCACCAAGTGAAAAGTTAGGAAACTAAGATGTTAAATGCAGAGTGCCACCACTATGTATTGAAAATTATAAATGTTTCCCTTCCTAAATATTTTTAGCATGTTATAGTGGTGGTGACAATAGTGGCATATTTATCCTTTGAGTGGGAGTTTGATCTGTAAATATAAAATATGGTAGGTAAAATAAATTTAATATTAAGTGCACATATAAAAAATAAAAACATGGAATTTTGAAATTGAGTACCTTATTGTTGAATATTCGCTAGCAAAGACTGTTGAAACTAAATTGTTGAAGCTACCAACAATTGATGATTTGAAGTTTATGGTAAATAATCTAATGATATAAATATAAAAAATTAAACTTATAATATTTGCTAATGAAATTATCAATACTGGAAAAGATATTGTGTAAAATGTTATACCAACAACATGAGGGTGAGCTTAATTAAGAAGTGGAAATACAATAAAAATCTGCATTAGTTTCGTGTCTAGTCAACGGTTATGGAAATTCTTCTGCATCCACCTTTGATTCAACGGAGGCCTCAACAAGTTGATGGACCCTAATTATTGATTTTATTTTAGTAATAGTTTGAGCTAATTTTTTATATTAAGAAATAAAAAGGATATTAGTTATATTTAAGAGATCATATAATCATTTTAAAATAATTATAGTGTGTAATAACCTAACCTCTTGATCTACAATGGAGAGTGTGGTAATAACCATTTTTATGATCAAGAGCCATTAGAATATAAATTCCCTCTAATTGATTAAATGCCTCATAGTATGAAATAATTAAATTTGTACATGAAAATATACTATTTTCATTTTGAAGAGAAAAATTCAAAACATCTTTAATTTTTTTAGATAGAAATGAACACCAATTAGATTTTTACCCATCGAGAGTGCACAGGATATACATAAGAGCCTAGACTAGAATGTTTGATGCTCTTCCATACATTACTAATATGCATTGAAAAAGTTCAATCATGCCAAGCAAAAGTAGATGTGTTACACATTCAACTTTAAGCCCCCTTTTGTTATGATTATGGGTAGTTGTAAATTAAAAAACACCATGAACAATGTATTAGTAATAACCACTAATAAAATTGGAATCAGTCTAAAAATTAAAGAATCATAAAACAAAAATATTATACCATCCATTTGTAGGCCATAGATGGATTCAAAAAAAAATTGTGCATATTAGACATGAAGGCCTTTATAGTGACATGGTTCGTATTCTTGTGGGGTAGGATTGTAAGTCTTTGGATGTCCTTAGGAGCGATCCCAAAGGAAAAATAATGTGATTTGATGTCGATTTTAAATTTAATTGTCATAGTGTCAAATCTTTCCAAAAGAAAGTTCATCAAGTAAGTTTATATGTTATATTGTGGCATGTAAATGATCCCCTATAAATTGAACTTTTATATCCATTATTCTTATGTATATTATTGTTGTAGAATTTTGAGTATTAGTGTGCACATTATATTTTTTAATTGGGTTTTGACATCTATAGATGAGCTTAGGGTGGCCATTATTGTAGTGGTTCTGGAAGTTCCTAAGACTATGGTTAGCCTAGTGGGTAGAGAGGACAATTTATGGAAGGAGGTTGGAGTGAAAGAAGACTAGGTGTGAAAAAGTGAAAAATGATAAATGAGGTTCCTTTATATAGGAAAAGTCAAGACAACATCAAATAGGGTAGACATCAACAAATAAAGGTGATCAACTACAAAGACTGATGATCACCTAAATGGATAGATGACCATATTTATATGTAGATGACTATCTATATATGTATATGATCATTGTATATGCATATAAACATCTGCACATACACACAATCATCTACACATACAGATCATCATATACTTTTGTATCTAGTATTATTTATATATAGATGATCACCTACATATATGGGTAATCATTTGCATTTATAAATGGGTGTCTACATATGCATAAGGTCATCTAAATTTATAGATGATTTTATGCATACATGGATGGTTACCTTCAACTAAAACTTTCCACTTGTCCTTGTATCTGGCCACCTATGTTCTCCTATATAGTTATTTGA